>VMDR010028433.1:0-13152 GCA_007922815.1 Macrotus californicus
ATTATACTATGACACACTTCTCTGAGGAAGAACCTCACTTAACGTTGTGGATAGGTTCTGGGAACTGCAGTGAAATCCCCATTACCAAACAGACTTTACCGCAGGCTAATTGATGCACACGGGGGTTAAGTTCCTATGGCATCTCACTGATGTGATAACAAAATGACATTGAACAAATCAATGAGGACCTGCTGTCCTCTTTAAAGTAAGTGTGTGAGGGGTGATGTAAGTATAATATACATACATATAGGACCAAGAATTTGAAGATTCTTACATGAAGGGATGTATTTGAGTTCCCACGGTCCTGGCAAGCCACGGAAGATTGTGAGGACTGATTAATAGTCAGGCGCATTAGCCAAGGGCCAGTCAAGAAAACAGAAGACACTTTTCCATGTTTCACACAGAGGGAATTTAATATAGAGAATTGATTATACAAGTGTGGAAAGGGCCGAGGAAGTAAGAAAAGGAAGTGAGGTCATCCTGAAGTAAATAATGGCAGGAAACAGCTTCTAGCCCTAGAGAAACAAGAAAGGGGTAGGGGCACAAAGGCCCAGGGCCACCAGCCCACCTGGAGGTTGGGGGGCAGGGACAGTGGAGTAGCAAGGCAGAAAAGAAAAAAAACAGAGAGAGAAGCAGGCCTTCTTCATTCTTTTTGATTATGAACCTGCCAGACCCTCCTCTTAGGACAGGCGGAAAGGCAGCCAGCCAGCTGGCAGGGGAGCCTGAGAAACTGAGAAATGCGGTTCACAAAATCCCAGCCCAGCATCACTGCGTACAGGGCTGAGTGGGTGTAGGGCTCAGCGCAGCACTAAATCAACTCCGCCAGTAAAAGCAAACTGGAGAAGGTTTCGGAAGAGAACCCAGGGCGATGACTCTGAGTAGACTCCTAGGCAATTTTAATAGGTAGGAATTCCAAGTCACTACAGAGACCTTAAAGGACCTTATTTTGCATTTTTAGACAGAAGAGGTCTGACCATCTGATGAGTGTGTGTGCATGAGAGAGAAGCAAAGAGAGAAAGACACTAGTGCTTGGCTCATCATGTGTCGTGGTCGCTATTATTGTGACTTGAAAGCATTTTGAAATGAATGTTTTCATATTTTTCCAAAGTAAAAAAAAATGTGTTCTTTTTCCATCTCCTATTTTTTCTTTCTAAGAAAAGTAATTTAATATGTTGCATTACTTCTTAACAGCAATCTGTTTCCCTTATGCAAAACGCAAAGGGCTAAGAGTTAATTCTTGAAGACATCCACCTAGTGATGTGGAGTTCAAAGTGTTGACTGATATCACTGACTGATATCACACCACTTACAGGGCCTGTGATGCCCTTTGTAGGCCTCTAGACACAAAGGATACAGTTCTGCTTTCTCTGAAAGTCTATTTGAGGGTGTGGGGCCTATACATAAAGCATGATAAATAACTACAAACAGGAGCAAAATGTTAAGTTTTACTATTTTTATTTTGTTTGTTTTCTCCCTTTCTTTCATGCTCTTAATCTCTTGTAATCAACCATTATAATTAAGGCAACATAGTTACAGCTTTGCCTATTTGGATATACAAATTAAAAATTATAGCAAGGTGTGTGGGAGCACAATGCCCAGTGCCTTTTCCTTCAGTTTTTATATTTTCACTTACGTGTTCATTTCATTGTTAATGATGGAGCAATGGAAAGGGAGAAGGGAGAAGTCTGGGGCAAAGCCAAACTGGTCTCATATCTGGAAGAGAAGACCTGCAGGAAGAATATTGTTTGGAATCAAAGGACGGGCCTGGCTGTCTGGGCTCAGCAGCAGCGAGTCCCACAGGGCCCTGGAGTTAAAGTCAGAGTCCTGAGCTGGTCTGCAGTGGGACAGCAGAGGGAGACAGCAGACGCCATGTGCCTGCTGCTTGGCATGCATCCTCTTTCAGGAGGAGCTCAAAGCATGGTGGCCTTGACCTTTTTCCAGTGTCTTAGAGATTTGAACAAATGAGGTTTCAAAAAAAACTCCTATAGTTGTTTTCTCACTTTGGGATTCATTCATGAGTGCAAGAGGTTGATCCAGAGAAATGACTGGTGCACACCATTGGCTTTTATCCTAAACAACATGCAGACTCACTTTCTCCCCTTAGGTAAACAGTATCCAAATGGCCTTGTGCTAGGTGTGTGCAAGGGAATCCCCTATATCCCAAGAGATTCTCAGGATTCAGATTCAAATAGAATCTGAGTCTAATGATCCCCTTCTTTGACCCTATAGACATGCTTGGATCATTCATAAACCTAGAGTAAACATGCTCATTTGGAAGCTACAACATCTGTACCTGACAAAAAAATATTTTACTAGTAGATAGGAAATGTAGAGTAAACCTATGCTAGATCATTTTATACCCTTCCGATAAAAACCAATAATGATGTCTGGTAATGATGTCTTGGTGCACGTGGAGCCATGTGAACTTTTAACTTCTGTTAAGAATATAAATTAGAGCCCTGGCTGGTGTAGCTCAGTGGATTGAGTGTGGGCCTGGGAACCAAAGGGTCGCCAGTTTGATTCCCAGTCACAACACATGCCTGGGTTGCAGGTCAGGTCCCCAGTAGGGCGCACTCCAGAGGCAACCACACATTGATGTTTCTCTCCCTCTTTTTCTCCCTCCCTTACCCTCTCTCTAAGAATAGATAAATAAAATCTTAAATAAAGAATATAAAGTAGAACAGCCGCATGGGAGAACCGTCTGCAATACTTGGGGAGGCAAAAAGTGTCCATCTACAATAAGCCAGTGCCTTTGCTCTTTGGCATCATCTTAGGGGAACTCTTATGCTGCCTGGCTCGGGCGTCTCTTCTGGATTCGTGTATATTTCAGGTTTTTCTGCTTGTCTTCTTTCTGAGAGCAGCTGACAGGTAGTTTGTGTCTAGATTTATGGGCACGAAAGTAGAGATTTTTGGGCTATTGTTTCCACTTTAGAACCGAAGTGTTCTAAGTGTCTAAAATGGTTGCATATACTGTGGTAAATCCCCCATTAAAGCGCGATTGCAATTCTGTATTTTCCGTTATACTTAAAGATATTAGCTAGATCGATGAAGTGTTAGACCTGCAATTATAAGAATTGACCATGAATTGCCTTTTTAATTATACCTCATTCACTAATACATTTGCTCAAGTATATACCAGGTATTTTGTAGAACAATTAACATGTAGTACTCGTAGTCAAATAATCTGGTAGAGAGATCATATTGTTAATTTGTTGACTAGGAAATTTAAACCATGAGATCATTTTGTAGTACTAACATTTTAGGAAAAAAGAATCAAAATAGGTGTTCTTTTCAAGGGATTATTATTTGTTATGATAGTAATTATATAGTCCAGCATTGTGCGGGGTGTTTTCATTACATTGTTCAATTTAGTCCTCTCAACAAACCTCAGAGGGAGATATATAATATCATTTTTACAAATTTGAAAAGGAAACCTCAGTCTTAAAATAACTTGCCAAAGTCACACAAAAGGTAAGTTTTGGAAGAGGGACATGAACCCAAGTGCGTCCGACTCCAGAATCCAGGCAAACTCACTACACATCTTAGTTATGTTACTATGTTATGGGATCTCCTTTACCCATTTTCACTCTTGTCTTTCCTCTAAGGCTTCTAATGTCTTTGACTTCCACGATTCCATTCTCTCTTGGCTCTCCCCTCTGACTGCTCCTCCTCACTTCTTGGACTACTCCTTTTCTCTTTCCATGCATTTTCTGGGTATTATCACTCCTTTGATCATTCATTCACATGATTTTAACTATAATCCATTTGCCAAACACTTGCTCCTGTCCCTGTCGCCTTGTGCAGTAGGCGTTCCACACTCAACCAAACTGCTCGAGGGTGTCTTTCTCTGTCCTCTGGTTCAGTGGGTGGCCTCACTAGTCCCCAGGTCTGTCTGTCAACTACCAAGACAGTGTCACACTTCTCCCTCACCATGCTGGCACATGCCCCAGATGTGATGAAGCAACGAGCTCTCCATAATTTACACCATTTTTGGAGGTCTATTCTAGCTACTCTATTCAAATTATTACTGTCCTCGTTGAAGTTGTTTTTCTTTAGCTAAGGCCTGAATCACAGCAAATTCATCTTGACTGTTTCTCCAGACCTGTCCTCAGTGCTGCTGAAAGAGTCACAGAAAACGAAAGTCTGTCTTTGCCACTTCACTGCTCTAAGTCCTTCGATAGCTTCTCATTGGTCGTACTATTACTGGATGGGCACCAGCCCGGAGCCAGTCTGCGGGTTCTTGACTCTGTGTAGGGAAGATTTCACAACATGAGTTTTGAGGGTACATTTAAGGTTGGGGACAGGGAAACAAAGGAAAGACTCAGGGTGGAAGAAGTAACCAGAGAGAGCCTCGGCGGGACTGCTTTGGCTCTCTAGAAAAGTTACAGGGAAGGAGTGAGCCAAGGTGGGGCTGCTCTTAGCTCCCTGAGAAGTCAGGGGAAAAGGGGGCCCTGGAGACAGGATTGTGGGGGAAGCGTGGGCCAAGCTGCTGTTGCCCGCTGCTGCCCACTGCTCCCCTGGCTTGAGGTCTCCTTGGGACCCTTACAATTTAGGAGGAAATGAAAAGTTCATGCCCAGGAAGGGGCAAGGGCATACTCTAGAGTGAGCCCATGCTGCATCTTTGTTCTGAGGGGTTTTCAATCTTTTTATCCTTGGGTGAGAATCTTAGGAGAGGGCTTTAGCAGAACATTCACTAGCTTTCTAGGTACATTTTTTAATAGGCTGATGCATCAAAATGAGCACATAAGGGGTTTTAGAAATATTCTTTGGTCCATTATAGCAGGGGCCCCCAGCTCCGGGGCCACAGACCTTTACCCAGTCCATGGCCTGTTAGGAGCTGGGCTGCACAGCAGGAGGTGAGCAGCGGGTAGCAGGCAAGCTTCATCTGTGTTTGCGACTGCTCCCCACTGCTCTGGCATTACCTACTGCCTGAGCTCCGCCTCCTGTCAGATCAGCAGTGGCATTAGATTCTCACAGGAGAATCTATGTGTTTGAATCATCCTGAAACCACCCCCTCCTCCACCTCCCCGCCCCCCGCTCCGTCCATGGAAAAATTGTCTTCCACAAAACTGATTCCTGGTACCAAAAGGGTTGGGGACCAATGTGTTCTACTGTTTTACTTTTATTTTGAATCTGTCTGGCTTTTAAAGGGATTTTTGTTATGTGTTCCTTTGATGTCATCTGTCCTTGGGTTTGGCTGGCACAAATGGCATTAATTGAGTCTCTGTTCTCTATCCCCTTGAAAGGGATATTTAAGCTATGTGTTCTTTGCTTAGGGAAGAGAGGTATGAACCATTAACTCGTGTCCTTGCTTAGGGGAGGTAAGAACTTGTGATTCACCAGCTGGCTGTAAGTTAGTTACTCAAACTGTTTGGCCTGTTTTATTTTCTTGTCTCAGTTTCCCCATTCCACTCGCCCAGGAATTTTCCTAGCTTCTTACTATCGTGCTTCAGCAGGACGAACTCCTACATAAGAATGTCTACAACTGATCCCTGCACCCTGTCCCACCTCGTCCTTCCGGGCTCCCTACCTGCGCATTAGATCAACTCTACGTAGTGACTGAGCTCACACGGGGAGCTCCACTTATTCATGGGAACCCCTTAAGGGTCATCTCAGAAGTCTCTTTCCCTAGAAAATGTTCCCAGACTACACAACATACATAGACCTGGGGTTATGTACCCAGAAACCTGTTATTTTGTGTATACATGTGACTCCCCCAAAGTATTGTGAACTCTTTCAAGGGAGAGAATATGTCTTGATCACCTTTGTCAAATACCCCAACCCCCCCAGGTAGGTTTGTTTTCAGGTTTACTGTCACTTTTTTGGGGAAAAGCTATTGGAAAATAGGCAAAAGGTGGTCCAGGAAGTAGAGTTATTCTGTTTCTCTCAGTAATATATTAATCTCATACTTGCTTTTCATTGCCACCCAGCATGCTGCTAATCTTCTAATATCGACTGGAACATGCTCAGGGAAATGAAGTACTTTTTTTAAGGGAAACTTTAAAAATACAACCAGATAACTGAGCTTCAAAACAGCCAAATGGTACAAGGGGTGTTACATTTAAAAACACAATTAGTTACTATTTTTAAAAAATATGTTAGACCTCTCTTCTCAATAAAAATGTCTTTTGCCAGTTTTCTTATTTCAATTTTGTATAATTTCTTTACACAGGCTTGTGTAAGCCCTCTGCACATAATTTCTTATCTAATTCCCATCATTCTATGAAACAACAGCTAAAATAGTATTCTAATTTGCATCTGAGTAAACTGAGGTTTAGTGAGATTGGGTCAGCTGGCTGGGGGACACCCAACAGCAGGCAGGGCCAAAATTTCAACAGAAGCCCTTATCCAAAGCCTAAGATTATAACCACAGCACGTTTCTGCCAGGAGTGTGCTTTTTATTATGAAATTATACTCACTTGATTAAACAAAAGCCATGAAGAAATAAACTACACTATGTTTTCCTTTTATCCTTTTCTTTAGTTTTATTCTTAGAAGGGATGGTATTGGCTTTACCAGATCATGGATTCTACTTAGAAATTTTATTTCTCAGTAAAGCACACAGAGGCTTAGATCTAGGCCTACAGCGATAAAAATGAATGAGAAAGTGTTTTGGGAGACAATGGAAACTCTTGTGGCAAAGATGATTCATCCCAAGGGAACACATGAAGGGAGACCATAAAACATAGAGAACATTTCCATCTGCGCCAAGGTTGGCTCAGCAGAACAATAGCAAATAAGCAGGCCGGAGAGCCTCCTCTGCTACAAACCACAAAAGTTCTGGTTCGAATCTCTGTACTTAGAATGTAAAGGAAGCATAAACAAGAAGTTCAGCTACCAGATGGGGACCATTCTAATTAGTTAAGTCTGCTCTAATTTTTGGCCACCAGTTGGCAGATGCAACAGATGCCAAGGGAGTAAACAGAATATGTTGGCAGTTTTGAATTTTAAACCAGTATATCACAAATAGATTCAATTTAGAAATATTTTCCCCTTTGGTCAAACTCTAACTTAATTTTGTCACATGCCAAGAAGATAGAGACATATTATAAAGTGTTTCTTTTTAGACACTTCACATTTTTGCCTATAAATTGATGGCAATGAAACGTATTCAGGCGTGTTATTTGTAGAGTAATGTTTGTATAAGAATGATTTTTATTGTAAACAAGGACTAATATGGTATTTTGTGATTAGAAAAGTCTATGAAGTGTAAGAACTGTTTAGGGAAAACCATACCTTGTGGAACAAGGAACATTAAGAAATTTGGTGACCACAATCACAATTTCTAGTCTCTGTACATTGTTGGGGGTTCATGTCTTATAAGCAATTGACGATTGTAAACAAATGACAAAACTACATAACTGATAGAAGAAGGGCCATGTCACCTCAACTTGTGTGGACCCAAGTGCTTCTCCTTGAAATAAGACACCACCTATAATGTTGTCATTTTTTCATCCCCAGGAATTATCAGCAAGTTTTCTTAAATTACTTTCCTACTCAGAACTACTATAAAGGGTGGAAAGGATGATAGTAAAGTTATATTTTATTTACTATCAGTCAAATATTATATCCTTGATTTTATCTGCATGTGTTCAATATGCCTCTGCAAATGCTTAGTATGTGCTAGGCACTGTGATTGCTCTAGGTTCACTGAACTCAGCCAGACGGAATCCTTCATGATAATTCAGGTAGAAGAGATGCCTGACTATGAGAATGGATTATGACAATTATTATATTGGAGGTAGGTCATGTGTTATAAGCATTCACAGAAGGAACATAGGGAAGAGCAAGTAATTCTGCCTGAGCATCATCAAAATATTCTGTAAAGTTAGTGATATGTAACCAGTTTTGTTTTTTTTTTAGAGAGTTGGAATTACCAATAAGATTAGGGAGGGAGAAGAGTATAGGCAGAGAGAATAGTTTAAAGGTAGAGATGTATTTTTGTTAAAGTGTAAATAGTTTTATGGGACATACGGTGAAGGTCATCTTGATAAAAGAAAGTAATGTTTGTGTTCACAGGAAACAAACAGCTGAGTGAGAGGAGGTGGTTTGGAAGCTGCTTTCTAGGTTTTTGACTTAGAAAACTAAGTACATGATGCTGCAATTAATGGAGATAGGAAATGAAAAACTGGAAGCTAGTTTTACAGAGTAAGTGAAGACCTCTATTTTATAAATATTGAGTTAATATTATTAACATTGATATATCATTAATATCAATATTGTGTTGGTAACGCTAATCATGCAGGAAATGATACTGTAACATTTATGTGGCATTAAATTTGTGCCAGGTGTTGTACCAGATATTTTGTGTATACAAACACACTTAGTCCTTATCATAACCTAATGAGATATATACATTATGAGGAATCAAAGTTACTCTAGGTTGTACAGATATCAAGTGGTGACATTGGGATTCAAGCCCAGGTAGGTTAAGTTCATATCCTTAAATAATTCACACAATTTGGACCCAACTTCCATGGGACTCTGGTTGGAATGTCTAAAAAACAGCTGGTAATATGTTTCTGGACTTTAAGAATGAAGTCTGAGTTGAAGTCATAGATTTAGACATCCTCTGCCGTAAGGTTGTAGTTAAAACTATAAAGGGAGGGATTTCTTTGTTTTTATTTTTGTTTTGTTTTGCATTTATCAGGGCAGCGGCTCCCAAAATGGGAGGATCTTGAACCATTCAGCAGTCACCTTGAAATGACAGCTAAGTGTTCCTACGTGTGCACTTCCCTGGGGGAAAGGGCCCACAGTATCTAAACCATCCTAAAGAGGGCCCATGAGTCCACCACTCCTTCAATAGGTTGAGAATCTCTAGTACGGAGAGAGAAGAGATCAATATTCATAATAACCTTGGTCTTCAAGAAGCCCCCAGGGCTACCAGTGCTCTATCGGATTTTCAAAGAAAGTGATGAGTAGAGAAAGCCATCAGGATAAAAGCTATTTGAAGAGCTGAATCTGGTATGTAGAGCTCTAGAATTGAGTATCCTGGAGAGTCTCATGCGCACATATCTGTAACTTGCAGCTTGGTCACGTGGCTTCACTGGAGCGGTAGCCGTCTTCTCGGTCTTTGTTCCTTTCTTAAACTGGTCTTTTGCTTCAGCTCTAATCTGGCAATCTGTTAATGCTGGTCCTTGGCATAGGTCAAACTTTGATTTTAGAACTGATAATTGTACATATTTATCATCTAGCCCCCATTCCCTTATCTCTGGGAAATGGTCTTGTGTTTTAGGGTCTGATCAATAGGAGGAAAAAGCAGAGAGGAGAATAAATCAATAAGCTTATTAGTCTCTTACATTGTTATTCTTTTCTTAGTTTAACTTTGTTTTCCATTTTATCTCTTGGATGAATTTGGGTTACTTGGCAGAATCTGACTCAGAAGGGTTCCTTTCCTCCCTCATTTGTCATGTCCTCACCAAAATTGATAATTTGGTGGTGTGTCACACTTCTATACATTTTTGTCTTTTATATATAAGGCATTTTAGGAATCAATTTTTATAACTTGGAATTTCCCAGATAATGCAACTGCAATATATCAAGTTATCCTTGTTAATAAAATAGAAACAAAAGCCAAAGCAAGAACAAAGAGCAATTTGTTGTGATACCTTGACAATACCCTGTAAATGTGCTCAATACGCTTGATGGAGTGAATTATGGTAAGAGTTAAGAGTGCTTGAGAAGAGATGGAAAGGATGCCCAATTTCATCCGTTGGTAAATGTGTGTGATTTAAATACTGATATGACCTTAACAAGAGAACAGGATCTCTTTTGCCATAAACATATCATTCTCTGAAAGGTATTAATGGCAAAGTTATCATCTTTCTTTTTGTCAAAACGGTCCTTCTGCCTTGACTAATGCTGGGTGAAGTAGCACGGAGTGTAGAAACTTGTGAAAGAAAAATGCTGATGTCCCTCTAGCACGTTCTCACACTGCTTGTTGTGTGCAAAGCCCGTATGGCCAATCAACACACACCTATAGACTCATCTATTGCAGTCATACCTAACAAGAGAAGCTCCTGATAGCATAAGGGCACGTCTTCCAGATGTCTTGCTTTTTTAAAATTCTTCTCTGAGTTTATAAGGTCAACTTAACTTTTCTTTCCTCCACAAAAGATAAAATGACCTTGATTTCTCTTTAAATCATGGCTTTGGAATATATCAAAAAGAAATTGAAAACTGAAGTGTTTCTCCCTTGGCTGAATACTTAAAAGACAGGTATTGACTAGTTTAGGTTGGATAAAGGCAAATCTCTAAGTTCTTATGCCTTGATGAAATCTTACACAAAAGAGATAATGGAAAATTTATTGTGGGCTATTTGCTTTATAATAAAAAGAGCTATTTTATCTTGAATTCAATGTTATTGGAGTTTTGGGGGGGATAATTTAGTTTATATAATTTGTGAATAATAACTTTAGTAACATTAACTTATATGGAACCATTCCTAAATTACTGGCATTTCATGGACAGCATTAAGGCAAATATTGTTGGCGTGAAGTGTGTGTGTTCTTGTGCTGAGCTGGTAGTTTGATTCCCAGATCCACCACTTCTTAGCTGTGTGACTTTGAGTGAGTCACTTAACCTCTTATGTGCCTCAGTTTCTCAGTAGTTAAATGGGGAAAACAATAGTAGTTATCTCACAAGGGCTGTTGTGAGTTTTAAGTGAGTCGATATATGCATACCTCTTAGCAATGTGCCTGCCACGACATAGCCAATATGTGCTGACTGTTTACTACTTCTTTTTACTATAGGTTATGACGGACTAAAACTCTCTGAAGCTAGCTGGTGAACAATAGTTTCAGAAACTTTTGGCTAAATGTTGTTTCATTTTAATTATATGTATATCACAATGTCATTGTGAAAAATTAATAAGAAGAAGTAAAAAGATATATGTATACCTCCATCATCTCCATTCACACCGACCACGGTTAAAACCTTGTCGGCAGTCTGATGTGTATTTTCCCAGACTGTTATTCACACACACAATCACACCATACATGCCCTTTAAAATATTAGATCACTGCCTTGATATTATTATCCAAATTGCTTTAAAAATAACTCAGCTCTACATGTCTCTATGTGGGTCTATACATGCACCTTAGTCTTGTTCTTCTCATTGTGACAATCGAGTCCCTTCGGGCGTATGTAATATAAAGTCTATCTCATGGCTGGCATTTAGTTTGTCTCTAAACGTTTGCTATTTCAAACAACACAGAGAGTCACATTCTCATACAACCTTCAAAGTTCAGAAACTGAGGGCCAGATTAACAGTGTCAATCCATCGATCCATCTGGTTTGAGTTCTAAATTGTCTTTTAAAATTTTTTAAAAAGGGCAGTCAACATTTATAAATCAAGAGAATGTAGGTGAACATCCAGATTTTTGCCTTCTCTTAAAAAATCTAAAGATCAGCAAACACTATGAATACAGTATCTAGCTCGGACAGGGCAGAGGCGGCTGCAGTTACGAATTCATACCTGCGCTGCCTCCTGCCGCAGACGCTGCCCTCTCCGTCACATTGCACTTGTCTGGCTTTCCTCAGTTATGCCTGGTTCTCATGGGCCCTTCAGTTTGTGATCTTTGAGATGCATCTTTGAACACTTAGGTTGGTGTTAGGAAATGATAAAGCCTAAGGAGTGCATTTCTGGGTCAAAGGGTAGAATCATGCTAAATTTCTGATGAGTACTGTAAACTTATTTTTCAAGTTGCATTAAATACCCAGCATGCTTTTCCCACCAGGTCTCAGTTAGACTTAAATGCATCATAAGTTATGTAGGGAAAAAAAAAGTGGGAACTTTTAAGTCTCTTTGAACTACAGAAGCTTAATGCAAGGATTTACAGGCTGATACCTGGTGGCTGTGTCAACCTGAGTCCTGGGAGGAAACAGAGTGCATATGTGGCTGAGGTCTGGAACAAAACTGGTTGAGGGACTATTTACAAAAATGTGGGTGGAGTTAGGAGGACTACGAGGGATGTGAGGCTCCTAAGGAAGCTCTTAGTAACTTTAATCTGTTGGGACTAGGAGACGACATGTTTTTTTGGGAGACCAGTGGGCTCTAACCTATTGCTAAAACTTTGCTGCTGAGGTAGGGTGGTGGGGATCACCGTTTCCTGGTTACCGTCTCCTTCCATCTTCCAGTCACCTCCTGACCAAACTCCTGTGGCTTCCAGAGCCACACAGACAGGTTGGAGCAGTTTTTAGGGCTCAGTGCAGCAAGTATAGAGCATGTGGAGGGTGAGAGTGTGCAAAGACAGAACAACCTAAAACATTTTCTGTATTACCTCTTTTATGATCATTACATTAAAAATATTTTAGGCCAGTGAACCTAAAAATCTGTAGTTTATAAACAGTTATTGTAGACATAAATTTAAAGGGCTAAAATACATGTGGGGAAACTCCCACAAAGAAATAACAAGGTATATATAAAATCTTTACCAATCTGAACAATATTTATGTTTTTTAAAGTCCATATAGAATTGTTTTAGGCATTTATCTTTCACTCACAATAAAGAGAAAACAATTAATGAAAGCTTCCATATCTGGAACACCAAGAAATACCAGAAATGTTATTTTCAAGGGGGAAAAATCAGGTACCTAAGTAATTATATATTTGGGTAGAGAGATGAGAGGTTCAGATAGAAGTCTTGGAAGTTTGGGAGAAAAGAGAAATCATGTTAGTAACTCCCTTGACAGCGCTCCACTTAGGAAGTGTGCATGGTTCCGAGTCCCCTCTGTCCCCTCTGTAAGGCAGCTGACGATGTCTCTAGCAAGCTAGCCACTCTGCTTCCTAAGACCCTTGCACTTCCTCTCACTCAGTCTGTGTTGAGTCCCTATTAAGTGTTGGTTGTAAACCTGAGTGAGCTGATAAATGAACCCACCTGGTAAGGTAGTTTTATTAATTAATATGACTATTCAGAGCATTCAATATTAAGTAAACTAATGAATATAAGTTTTAACTGAAACTTATTTTTCCAGCGAAATCTAAGTGGCATATATTTTTTAAAGAAAGAATTGATAATGAGTTGCTAAGAAAAAATTGCTATTGAATTAGAAAAAGTAACTTTGAAAGTTGAACAAATCATAAAACAAAGATTGATATAAATTTTCAAGGACGGTGTTTGTATTTAACATGCTTTGCACATCTTGCACATT
>VMDR010028434.1:0-13154 GCA_007922815.1 Macrotus californicus
AGGCAGTTGATTTTTCTTCCATAGGAGAATCTAAGCAATAAATCTTCAAAACTGATAAGAGACAATGTTTTCAAATTGGAAAGGTAAGGAGTACTGATCAATGGTACATGAGCATCCATGGATTTTGGTACCTGCTAAGGGTCTTGGAATCAATCCCTCCAGATACCTAGGGATGACAATGTATTTCATTCATTGATTATTTGAATGAAGACTCTTTTTTTCTATAATGCATATAAGCTATGTGGACATTAGTAGGGTCTAGAATTTATCAGAGGAAAATAAAGAGAAAGAACAAAATCAGTGTACTTTACATCTCTAAAAATGTGTGTGGGGATGACAAATGAATACATGTTAAAAGGTGAATATTATCAATGTAAAATAAATTATTCAGATGGAGAAGATATAACAATGGCCAATAAATGTATAAAATCACATCTACCCTGCCTAGTTATGAGGAAAATGCAGTATAAATTCATCAGAGTAGGGAAAAAATGAAGTATTGATAATAACCCACATATATTTAGGATGGGGTAGAAGAGATATTTTCATATACATTATTGGTGGAAATGTATGATGATGCAAAATTCAGAGAGAGCAGTTTGGCAAAACTTAAAGTGGCAAACCATATGATAGAGAAATTTAAATTATTTTTGTTTTTGTTCAAATTTTTGCAGTGGTTCAGATTTCACTCTCAGTATAAAGGTGAAGATTTTATAAGGTAACTACATCTACTCACAGTAAAAAGAAGTTTTTTAAATAAAATCTATATTATGTAATTTTTATAAAATCTATATATTTTTGGACTCTCTGGCCTTTTTCCCCTCATAGTTGCCCATACTTCATTACGTTAGCCTCATGGGTCTCTTTGATGTTCTTCCAACATGTTAGGTGTGGTCTCAGCTTGAGAATTTGTTCTGATTTCGATGTCTAGAATGTTCTTCCCCATCTGTCTATTTAATTAACTTCTTTGCTTGCTTGACCTTTGCCCAAATCTTACCATTTCTGAAAGGTTTACCTCGGCTGTCCTACTCCACACCGTATGCTATCTTCTCTCCTTTTCCTCTGCACAGTGTCAGCCTCCTTTTTCAACAGTATTTACTCCAAGTATTTAAAACATACCTTAATATATACTTATTGAATTAATAAGGCACCATGTTCAAAAAAGCATTCCCTATTTTTGCATTGCTTAGTATTAAAAAAAAACAAAAAACCTAAGGATACCCTAAAGGTCCATCAGTATAAATCATGGTTATATCCATTCTAGTAAAAATTATACAAGATTCAAATTATTGTAGAAGATTTATATATCATCACATGAAATGATATCAAAACATATCCTTAAGGGACTAAAGCACATTTTAGAATCAGTAAGATATGACCTAATTGTGTGGAGGGAGGGAAGCATCTATCTTTAAACTTCTGTGTTACCAAAGAAGAGCTCTTTAAAGATATATTCCAAACTAATAACTGTCATAACATTTGGGAAAAGAAGAGTGGCAGGAAGGGGAAGTACCTGTGAAGAAGAATGTATGCATTGTTGAGTTATTTTTATCAAGAATATAATGATGTGTGTATGTGTGTGTGTTTCTAAAGTAAAAATAAAAAGTGATTTGACAAGTTCAGAAGAATGCCAAATCTTTTTGGGATGAGATAGCATTTGAATAGAAGCTTAAAATATACATGCACTTTAAAAAGCAAAGACCGTAAGATAGAGAAAGAATAGAAAAGTAGGGCATTTGAGGTAATTTACATTGGAGTACACTTTCAGTGGTAGAGGTTACTAAGGTTACTAGTAATATTCCAGTTACACATTTTCAATATGAGTAGAAGCTCCCTTTATGACCGAATTGCTCAGATCTTGGGAAAAATGTGTGAGGGACAGTTGTAAAAGACTTTGTGTACCAGGTTAGAATGGGATATTTTAGTTTGTATGATTGGGAAGCTGTGGTGGGAGAAAATATCTTGTTAAAAAGAGTATTTAAAGAAAATCAGAAGGACCCTGTAGGGCAAACAAAGCAGTAAGAATAATTCATTTTACCCTATCCCAACTGGATGCAGTTAGACTCTGCCACAGATCTCCTGACAGGGCTGAGGGCTTCTGAGGACAAGGAGTCACAGCACAGACATGACCTATTACATTGAAATCATTAAAAAAAGATTTCTCTTTTTTTGGTTTTTGCACTTTTATACATTTTCTCACAATGGTAACCTGATACTCTAGAATAGGAATTCACCAATCATAATAATAGCAGTCACTGTAATTATTTATGTAAGGAAACTATGATGCTTTAAAAAATTGTATGTTTTATTCTTGCCAAATTTGATTGTATTTCTCCTTGCTTCATAATAACATATCAATCTGTTTCATCAATTATGTATTATACAACAATTACTGTGCACATTCTATGAACCACTAATCCTGGTAGGGTCTTGGAATAAAATGAAGAGAAATAAAAGGTGTAATTCTGGAATACAGTAGGAAAAATACAAAATATGATAATAGATGAAAAATAATGTTGAAGGCTATGAAGACAGAAAATTAAGGGGCAAAAGTGAATGCAGGTTGTTAAAATTTTTATGAACATTAACAGAATATTGCGATAGAAAAAATATGAGTGTCTTTGTTAAGAAGACATAAAAACTGTTATGTAAAATAAGTGAGAGTACTAGCCATGCATGAATGAATGAAGGAAATGTAGATGTGGATCCAGTAGTGGAAATGACATGTGGCACAGAAGGAGCTGAGTTACCTTGAGCCCTTTGAAGATTTGTGTGGCTGGAGTTCTGTGAGCTAGGAGAAGTGTATGGACAAAATATGAGATAATGAAAGTCTGTTTAGATCATGGAAAGGATAAAAACATTAATCAGGGGGAAAGTTACCAGATTTGTTTTTTTGAAAAGCTATTCTGGGTAATTGCAAAAAATTGATTGAAGGAAACGTCATCTGTGTAAGCAGAGAAACAAGTGTGGGGGTTATGGCCATATGTTAAGTGAATAAAACTGTGAGCAGGCAAGCTAGAAGATGGATGAAATACATTATGGAAGTAAAACCTGCAGAGATTACTGATAGATTGAATACTAAATGTAGAAAAGTGGAGATATTAAACATGACTAATTGTGTTTTGGTTGAGAATGGGAAGGTTGTTTCACTATTAACTGTAATGAAGGAAACATACAAGAGTTTTATTGAGGACATGGTAAATCTAATACACAGATGGAAATGTGAGGGGAAACGAATATATAGATGTAGAGCTCGGAAGAGTAGCCTTGGCTAGAGATGTATATTTAGAAGTCAGAATGGAGATAACAAATCCATGGAATGAACAATGCCACTAAGGGAGAGGGCGTCTAAAAGAAGAGGGAGTTAGAATTTTGAGCACTGTGGAACTACAACATAGCATTTTGTTGGAGTCAAAGCCACCACCAACAAAAACAAAGATGGTAGCAAGAATCCGTGATTGAGGAGGAATTTGTCACACATTTCTGTTCCTGATTTTGTAGTTGCCATTTCTTCTCCCTCCACGTTCTTCTCCAGGTCGCTGTATGGCTATTTCCTACACCCCTCTGCTCTTTCTTCAAGTATCACCATCTTAGTGATGTTTTCCCAGATCACCTAATTTAAAATTGACCACGCCCGATATTGACACTCCCTACACTTTCTTTTCTGCATTGTTTTTTTTCTAGCATTTACAAAATCTAACATATTATGTAATGTGCTCAGCTTTTTATACTATGTCTCTCCTCATTACAAAATGATCCTAAAAAGCTAGGATTTTGTTTTATTTTAAAACTACCATTATCTCCAGAATTAAAAACAATGTTGGGCGTATTGTCAGTGTTTAATAACTTGTGTACTTAAATGTAAATAACTTGTGTACTTAAATGTAAAAAAAAAGATAGATGAAAATAGTAATTTATGTTCAACGATTTGTGGAATTGAACAGAAAAATTCTATTGAGCTAGTAGATATTGATGCAAGATTGAAATGGTTTTAAGAATGAATAGGAGTTGAGGAAATGGACACTGTATATAACCAGCTGTCTGAAGTAATTCTGTTATTAAAATCAGTAGAGGTGCTAGCTTTGGCAGGAATAATGAAATATCTCCACTGTAAAAGACAAGAAGATATATACAGATGATTTCAGGTGTGTTGATTTGACTTGAGGAAGTTGAGGCTGTTTCTCCATGTCTTTGTTTGTTTATTTATTTGTTTATTTTCAATGAACTCTTCAACCTGGTGTAAGGGAAGCAAGAATAAGATTTGTGGGGAGAGGAAGAAATAAATGGAATTTACTACTCATTCCAGAAGATGGTATTTAGAAGGGGAAAGTGGTACGATGTCCAATTCAAAGTAGTGTGAATTTCCTATGTGCATATTGTCACTTTGGACTTCAGATGAGAAGGTCCACCTTCTTATGTGAACATCACCAATTACTTTGTGCTGCCTAGGTACAAGGAGAAGGTAATGTCTGTGTTCAACCAGATAGGTTTTGCTAGGTTAGAACAGAGAGGGTTGTAATATATACTACATATACATTCCAAGTAATTGTGATGGCAAAACATGGAACCCGTGCTGGACAAGCAAGTGAAAACAGAGGGAGCCTGGAAGAAATCAAAAAGTTGATGAAGGTCAAGAATTATGAATCACTACTATAAGGTGAAAGAATTAGAATATACGACTTTCATGTAGACATTCTGAAGGTGTTTCCTTTTTAAAAAATAAAAACAAATCTCTTAGATGGTGATCTTTTAATTGCTGATATCAGATTCCTGAGATTTATCTCATTGGGTTCTATATCAGTTCATAGGCTTGCAGTAAACCTCATGTGTCTGTGGTTAACCACACAAAACCATCAACGGTAACTATGTACATCTTAAATACTCATGCATATGTGATAGATGATTTGGTGGACTCTTATTCCTGAAAATTATACTCAGCAATATGGCCATTTGACACAGAAGTGACATAGATTTTTAATTATTTATTTTGTGAAACTTTAAATGTGAGTAGACTGGTTTGAGAAAGCTGTATTCACAACAATGATAAAAAATGCTACTGAAATAGGCCCAATAGTAGGGTTTTCAGGCTTCAGCACACTCATTCACCGGGTATTTTAATATGTCTAGCTGTGAAGCTAATTTCCTCAGGCTCAGCCATGCTTTGGTAATTAGAGTTGTAGAAAAAGAATGATTTCATTTTCTAAAGTAATTGACATTTTAGAACCAATATATAGAAATATAAAATTTAATCATGCCTACACAAACATGCTCACACATTTGCTGGCAGAGAAACATGTGGGCACTACATTACAAGGAAACCTGTATGCTGTAGAATCTGAATAATAGGGGAAAGGAATAGCATATAGACCACGATATGGTCATTTTAGGAAAAGATACAACGGGTTGTTCTCATACTTAACTATGCTTTGTATGAAGCAGCACATATATTGTATAAATAGCATATATATTCTATAAATAGACACATATATATGAGTCATGAAATGAGATGTTAAACTGTTTTCCTTAAAAAGATTTGTGCTGATTCAACGACCTTTTAAAACACTCATTCCTCTCGTGACCATGAGCAATATTTGCCTCTCCCAAGTCAAAATGGTCCTGTGGCAGTTTGCCCCTCAGGACCTCAGAGCACGCTCGTGAGTACCGGAAGTGGCCAAATCTTTGCACGTTCAGTGGTCAGGATACTTAGGGTCCATTCTGGAGTCTTTGTAAGATAAATTAATTGAACCGAGTGCAACAGCTTTTGTCTCTCTCAGGACAGGTGGAGCTTAAGCCTAGCTCCTCATTCAGCCCACTAAGCGGTTTCCAGTGTGATTTCAAGCAAAACGTCTTTCCTTTTTCCCTCTCTTTAAAGCTATTGTTTAGTGTGATTTACTCTGAATAGATCTCCACTGCCTCCTTCCAGTGATATTCTTTTCACGAAGGGAGGAGAAAAACTTACATCTCTTGGGCTTGTCACAAGTGTCCTTTGGAGCATTAGTGCTGTCCCTCACTTGCCATGGACGCTGAGCAAGGTGAATGCAATAGTGATTCATTTTCTCTTTTCTCCAAATTAACAGGATTTCTATTCTAGATTCCAGTTTTTCTCTCATGTGACAAAAACATAGTCCAAATTATTGTTTCCACATATACTTTGAAAGTGTTCTCACAAACACTATGTAGAAGAAAAAATAAGGTCGGGAATGAATACATTCTAATTTTTTTTTCAGCTGTGGTGTTAATCAGTTGGAACTTATATTACCATCATTGGAGTCAGGAGTATCTGTCAGTGAGTTGGATGATTATATATTAGGGAGTTTAAACTAAATGCTCTGTGGTATTGCTATAATGATTGATACAAAACCATATATTCAAATTCACATGCATATTGGTATTTCAAACAACTAAATTTCTAAAGGGAATATTATTATGCAAAGTTTTAGTCTATATTGTTTTCTTTGAAATGAATGAAAAGTGCAAAGGATCATCTAATCGTCCATATTAAAACTTTTTCACGAAAAAAATCATATTAAAAATGACAATGAAGAATTACATATAGTACGAATGTGACTAATCTATAATCACAGAGTCTTTACAGGAACCTCCAAAGGAGCCTAGAAGCAGAACATTTGTTACTTGTATAATTTGATTACCAAATAATGAGCCTTGGGCTCACACAGTTTTAAAAGGAACAGTGCTGTCTGTCTGTGTACATGTCCACATGTGCACACACACACATATGTATACATTTGTGTTTACTTCATTACGAACCTTCTTGAAAGTGTGGCAGAGCATTTCAAAGTCATGTTTCATTTTCCCTTAATTCTTTCTGACCTTGTTTATTATTTGGTGAAAAAAAAACTAATTCACTTGGCTGGTGTGGCTCAGTGGGTTGAGTGCCAGCATGTGAGCCAAAGGGTCACCAGTTCAATTTCCCATTGGGGTACATGCCTGGGTTGCCCGCCAGTTCCCTAGTAGGGGGCTCATGAGAGGCAATCACACATTGGTGTTTCTCTTCTTCTCTTTCTCCCTCCCTTCCCCTCTATAAAAATAGAGGGGAATAAATTAAATATTTTTAAAAAGCTAATCCAGATATGTAGTCTTAGACAAGTTATGAAATTTATGAACATAGAGCCAGCAGTGTGTTCTAAGATCTGAGACTGAGGGTTTTAAATATTTCATTTGAATATCTACTGAAATTAGACTTTCCAGTGTATATGTATTGAGACACATTGATAACAAAAAAAACAGCTGTACCATTTGAAAAGTGTTTGCAGTAACAAGTTGCTGACAAGATAAAACATGAATTGCCCCAGCTTCCAAATGGGAAAGTTGGGGACAGGAGCTGAGCAGTTGCAGTAACAATGCTGCAAATGATCTCCACCTACTGGATCATTGTCGTTTTTTGTTTTTTTTTTAAATATTTTATTTATTTATTTTAGAGAGGGGAAGGCAGGGAGAAAGAGAGGGAGAGTAACATCAGTGTGTGGTTACCTCTCACCTGCCCCCTACTGGGGACCTGGCCTGCAACCCAGGCATTTGCCCTGACTGGGAATCAAACTGGCAACCCTTTGGTTCGCAGGCTGGCACTCAATCCACTGAACCACACCAGCCAGGGCTGATTGTTGCTGTTTGACACTGCTGTTCACCTTGATTAATAAGCATGTTATACAGCACTTGGATTATTAAAAAGTGACATCTTACATTTTCTATCTTGGCTATTAATTTAATCTATATGACATAGATTTATAACCTGTGATGAATATGTCCATAATTTCAAATAAAAATGATATATGCAAATTGTGGAAATAAGACAAACTGACTACTAACTCAAGATTGCAGCAATGTAATATGTGAACTATATGCTCACAATGCTGAAACATAGAAAAGTGTCCTAAAGCTGCTTCTTGCCTTTATGGAAATTGCTGAGGGATAGCTTCAACCAAGGTTTGCCAGCCCCAAGGTGAGACTGCCTTCTAGGGCAATGGGACCGTGTTCACTGGGAACTGAGTGGTGACTTGTGCTGGACACTTCTCCCCCAGATGGAGAAAGGAATAGTCAAATTGTAAGGCATAGAAAAGCCCCTGTACTTGGGTGTCCTGTTTTATAATAAGCTTTCATGAAGATGATGATGATAATCACTGCTTTTCCATTAAGTTGGGCCAGGTAAGGGATTGAGGAATAAAATGTTAACATAACATTTACTGAATGCTGAGAGCACTTTACTTATTTTGTTATAACAGATTTCAGAGATGTGGAAATTGCCAAGACATCTGATATTCTCTTTCATAAGTAATTTTAAAAGTTGTTTCTCCGTTCCATCCCATGGGGAGACGGAAACCCGGGGTCTCTCATCCTTTTTAGTAACAGCAGGACTCTTGAGGTTGCTCATCTCTTTTAAGAATGTTGCTAAGATTCTTCGTTTCCAATGAACACTGTATGGTGCCCTTCTCTCCTTTTGTTTGTTACTTTCTCTATTCTTTAACCTGTCACGTGTAGTGACCCTAGACAGAGCAGCACCACTGTAATGCCTCCCAAAGTTCAAATAACATGAAAGGGATCCTGAAAATTGTAGGGGGTAATGGAATGGGGCACCAGCCACAACTAGAAAGCAATGTAATTTTTTAAATTTTAAACAAACCTTATTTTTGAAAGCTTCTGTCTCACCCGACTACTGGGTGTTTTCCATGTGTCAAGTTTCTCTGTGTTCGTTCTCAGTTTCCCAACATTTGCTGAATAATTTCTCTCTAAAATAAGTGTGCATTGTATTTATAATCAGAAACCAACTCTACATAAACAATTATGCCGCCATGTGATAAGTGCTATAGTGGAGACATATGCAACATTGTATGAGAACAGGGAATATTAACAATAAATTAGATTCACCTGAGCTGGCAAGCGGTCAGTGAGGTTTTACAAGCAGTTGACATTTATACGGAAACTTAAAGAGGGCAAGAACATTGCAGAATGAGAATAAAAAACCAAAGAAATGAAGACTTAAGGTGCATATTTTTGTAACAATGGAATAGACTCTACAGTGTGTTAATACTTGTATTATAATTGCTGATGCAAATGGGAATAGACAAGCTGGAAAAGAAGTGTGGAGTCGGATTTTGCAGGGTCCTCAATGGTAAAAGTACATTTCTTTAAGAAGCATCATGATTAGATGAGTGTCTCAGAAAGCGAGTAGTATTAGAAGATAAAATAAGAAGGAGAAGCTGTTTCTGTCATGAAGCAGGTAGAAAATGATGACAAGATAGATGTAAGAGAACAGTTATAAGAAAGAGTCAAGTAAACATTACCTTCACTAAAAAACTTGGCATTATATTCCACCTTTGAGCATCCCAGCTTTGGAAACCTTTACTGCCCTAATGCAAATCTGGTTATGAGCCAGGCACTCATAAAAATTCAGGCAATTGACATAATGAGACAGTCCCCAAGATTCACTGAAAGCCATTGTTAAGAAGCAGTATTAATTCTTGACAGTCTGTAATGCTCCTTCTTATAGACCTGTAAGAATCACCTTTTTAAAACAGACCCACTCAGCTGGTTAAAACAAATATCTGGGTTCAACCCCTCCACGTGAGATTCTGATTCAGGAACTCTGAATGGGTTTCAATAACGTGCATTTCTATTAAATCCCCAGACAATGCTGATATTTCTGGAACTCAGGACAGATAATGAATGGTGCTGCTCTAGAATATGTTCTTTGTAATAATTAGGTTGGATTCAGATGCAACTTCCTGGAAGCTTGACAGAGACCTAAAAATAAAATACAGTTAATAACATCACGTAACCAAAAGTCTGCATGTTGGAGCTCCTAGAGCTGACACTGCAGCCCAAATATGTCATTAAGTACCAATACTGTTTTTATACTTCAAAATTAACCATCTCTAGCAAACTAGCTTCTCATCTACCTTTGGCAATGGGGTGTTACATTTCCAAAATTATTTTCATATCTTTAGAAGTAGGAAGCAAAAAATTGTTAAGGTTGCAAAGAATATTTTATATCAATTTGTTATAGAAAAATAATTTCCTAAAGACCAGGAGACCCTATCTGTCATTGTCCAGATCTATCGCTTGGCATGGCTCTCTTGTTGCAGTGGAGGTTGGGAAACTGTCCGCACTGCGCTTGCACATATTCAGAGAGACAGAGTGGTCAGGTTCTGCCCACAAGAGAAGAGACAAGGAAATAGCTAATGGGCAGACAACCAACTCTATCACACTCTTAAAGGACAAAGGAAGAGTTTATCTGGTTAGAATGGGCTTAAACATCATTCCAAGAGAAGAGAATACATACACAAAGAACAGAGTTATGAGTACAGGGTATTCAGGAAATGGAACAAAATACACTGTAACTAGAATATGGAATACCGGAAGCAAACTGTCAGGAAGATAAAGCTAACAAGAGAGGTAAACATTCTTTTTTTGCAATTGGATCTACATTTTTTTTTAGTTATGAAACACTCTTCATACTTAGTACAAACTTATGCTTTCTCTCAAGTTATGGTAGAATTATATTTCAAATGTTCCGGTAATCATTAAACAACTCTTTCAAGACATAAGCCTCCTGTGCTGATGTGTACCCACTATATCCTAAATATTTGGCACAGCTGATTACTAATAAAAAGGAATGCACAGAGCCTTCCATTGCACTTTTATTCTTTGTGCAAACATAGCCGTATTGATATTTGTGGGCCTCAGAAGCAATCAGGAGGAATAGGAATTGAGGGCAGAATTTAGTGGTTCTTTCTGTTGACCAGCAGTGAGTATATGGAGAAGAGATTGTGGATCCAACAGCTGCCGGAGTGTCTTCCTGTCTCAGTCTCTGGGTTATCATCTCCTTAGAACATGAAACGTTTTAGTGAACAGGAACCAGGGGTCCAATCCTTTTGTTGTAAGTTCCCACCTGGGGAAGTAAAAGAAACACTCCTTTTGGTAAGAGGATTTTCTATTGCCCCCAAGTTAATTATAATTATCATTTGCTGTAGTCAGGCCCATTTAACATTTCAATAGGCCTCTGCCTGTGTCTTCCAGAGTGAGAATGGAAATCAGTGGAGTGAGATATCTGAACTACTGTGAAGTCCTGAAGGAAAGGATTAGTGTAAATGAAAGGTGATTTCATTATTTTAAAGTGCCTTTGGAGATTTCCCCTTGTAGAATCAGAAATATCTCACAGGCCTTATAGATCCACTCCCCGCCCCACTACACACACACCGCCAACCTGAGAGTATCTGATTACAAACAATTTTCAGAATGGCAGGATCTGAAATGTCTCAAAGAGGCTTGAAGAATCAATATAATTCCTATCAGTCAGAAACACTGAGCAGAAGATTCATTTCTTGTATGAAACAGAATGCAAAGCCATGGAGTCCTCTCTAGTAAAATGTATTTCTGTATATATACATAATGTTAATAAAAACTTAACACATTCATAATTTATTGGCAAGGCTATTTTTCTCTGTGATTAACAGTCTCATATTCTGTCCCAATACTGTAGAATGTCCTTCTGAAACTTTCTACTGCTATATAAACTAGGCAAGCCATTGTTGTTTTCTGGTTTGGATTTCTTTAATCAGAAAGAATTTCTATTACTTGAATTATTTGTTAGAGTAAACCTACTCTCTCAATACCACTGAACTTAAAAATGTCTTTAGCATAAATTTATCACATTTTATTGCAACTATGCATTTGTACCTACCATTTTTAGACTTAAGACTCTATGAAGGCAGGGACTATGAGGTCTGTTTGAAAAAAGTCCAGCCATTTTTAATATAATGAGAACGATTTGCGTGACATCAATGTAACCTGACAGCCAAGGAGAGTGGACTGGAATGCATATCTGTGAACAATGATGACTTCACTGTACTAGTCAGTGGGGGTGGTAGACTCCAGAGTGAGCATGTGTGCTGTGTGGCCATCTCATTCAAAATGTCTGAGTGAGTAGAGCAACAAATCCGCATCAAATTTTGCCTTAAGCTTGAAGATTCCTTCGTGGAAACTATCTGGATGATTCAGGAGGCTGCAGCTATGGGCAACTGGTGATTGGCAGTTTCATCACAACAATGCACCCACGCATGCATCATGTCTTATGCAATGTTTTTTGGCAAAACAGCCAATCACCCAGATTACTCAGTCATCCAAAGCCAAGATTTGGCACCCTGCAACTTTTGGCTTTTCTCAAAACTAAAATCACCTTTGAAAGGGAAGAGATTTCAGACCATCAGTGAGATTCAGGAAAATATGATGGGGCAGCTGATGGCAAATGGGAGAACTGTGTGAGGTCCCAAGGTACCTACTTTGAAGGGAACTGAGATGTCATTTTCTTAAATACAATGCTTCTTGTATCTTGTTCAATAAATCTCTTTGTCATATTTCATGAATGGATACTTTCTGTACAGACTCCGTATTAACAATGGTTGGACTTTTCTCACACAGACCTCATATGTCTTGCTTTTAACATATAAGTACATGTATGGTGGTTAGATATCTAAGAAAGTACATGCTCCATTATAAGTCATGCCTTTGTTCAATTTTAGTAAATACTGCCAAAGTATTTTCCAATTTAGCTGTAGAGTAGGAGAGGGGGGAATTGGAATTGTTTCACACTTTTATCAACACTTGTGTTGTATTTTTAAAAGAAATTTAGTCAATCTAGTAGTCGTGTAATAGTATCTCATTATATATGTAATTTGCATTTTACTGGTGACCATAAAGTGAACACTGTAGAAAAGATAATATTTACACACTATCTTTTATAACACCTATTTATGTTTCTTGACTTTTTCTGTTGATTTGCTTATTGCTTATTATTGATTCTTAGGTGATATTTATACCATTTGTCCTGTTGCAAAAGTAGGCAGAACAGAAATCCCCACACCATCCAGGGTGTGACACATCAAAAAGTTTAAGTTTTGCTTAACTCCTTTTGTTTTTCTTCTTGTTCTCCTGTTAATGCTTATGTGAAGAAATCCCCTCAAATAACTATGGTAACTTCAGGCTTATTCAGAAACAAAACATGTAGAACAAATGTGAATTTGATTCATACTCTGAAGCAGAAACATCCCAATGACTCTTTAACCTCAGTTTGAAAAATAGCTTTTGTCATTGTGAGCCATTAAGGTTCTGGAGTCGTTTCCAATGTGGCAGAATCAGAG
>VMDR010028435.1:0-13151 GCA_007922815.1 Macrotus californicus
ATTGGTGTTTCCCTTCTTCCTCTCTTCCTCCCCTTCTTTCTCTTTCTAAAATTCAATAAATAAAAAACATATATACATATCTTTACTTAAAAAGAGGAGTGGGGTGGAGGCTCCAATCAATACAAGCAAGGCAGGAAGGAGGAGACATAGGAGAGAGGACGATTGATCAGTGGCACAGCACACCTGAAGAAGGAGGAAGGGATGGGGTCCAGAGTAGAGGAAGCAGAAAGGGAGTTGAGTTGAAGAAACAGTCATATTCAAAGAGTGAAAGAGAAGGACACAGTTAATCATGGAGAAAGTTTAAAAATAATATTTTGGGGAATAGGAGAATTAGTTGACTCTTTTAATTAGGAAATCTCCAGACGGGGATATAAAGTATCCCTAATCCTCATTAGTGGTGTTTACCATCATTTTACAGCAGTGCAGACTGTTTATGTGATTCCTCTGCCCCTTCCTCACCACCCCAAATGCTCACCTACCTAGGTGAAGATGCAGGAAAAAAGCCAAGTAGGTGGCTTTTCACAGGATTGTGCCTTTTCCAAGAAGGTACTACGAAAAGACAGTAAGACAAGAGAGTTTAGCATATTATCTATAGAGTGGAAGAAGTGAAGGTCTGTATAGTCTTAGGGAAGGAAGTAAAGACAAAAGAGATTTATAAAAAGTGAGAAAGAAGACTTGCTGATGGGTTGAAAGTCTCAGGGAAGCCATAGAACAGGTATATTGACAATCCCCAAGCTGGAAAGATAGGAGGTTTTAGTAACAGAAAGTCAATTATCTCTGAAGAAGATGATGCCAAGGAACTGAGAGATCCAGGTATTACAAGGGTTGTCATTGAAATTGAAATAAAGAGTGACAGCAAATTTGGAGAAAGACTTTAAGCAAGATACTAGTGGTGCTTTCAGTGAACAAAGAATAGTGCCCACAAACTTATTACATAATATAAGAGATGGGACAGCCAGACAGCCTGAGGCTCGAGGGAACAAGAGATTTTATGAGAGGGAAGGGGAACTATGACCTCTGGAAAGTACATGGCGCTGGGAGGATCATGGACTCCATGTCCTGACTCTAAGATACATAGGAATGAGAGTATGAGTTACCTTCACTTGGTAACATTCCAGTGGAAGGCAGGTTCTAAAAAGAAAAGGGTTACTTTCATGAAGTAATTGAGGATGTAGTGGGTTTTATTAACCAGTATTTGGAAGGTTAAGGTAGCATCATGAAAGGGTTTCAACAGAGATTAAGTGGGGGGAGGAAGCCCCCTTAATAATCTAAGATGAGAAAATGAAAAGCATAGGTGACCAGAAAAGTGGATATTTTCAGAGGAAAACTGGATTTAGGGCAAGGTTGAATTACCTAGACTTAAGGGTCACTAAGACAAGTTCCAGCAGCTCCTTATAACTGGTATGGGCCTTCAGGTCTAGAATTCATTTTGCATACTGGAAGGAAAGCCTGCCAGTTATAGTGAGGGCTTTGATATTCTGTTTCCTCCAGAGCCTTCAGATGGTCCTAATGGCAGATCTTATTTAATGGAGATTTATGGTCCTACCTAAGAGACAGATGTAGTGGTTTCTCCTCATGAGGCGAGGCTCAGTCACATGGTTCAGCAACATGAGGTAAGGAGGCCTCCAGTCTGGAGAGATCAGGGCTTAAATGTGAGATTCTTTAAAAGTATTTAAAATATGCATCTTAAACATTTTAAGTTAAATACAATAAATGTTTTTAAATGTACATTTTTGTACTGAGGTTTCGAATTAGAGCCAGAACTTTTTCTCTGAACATGGGTCTGCTGATTGGAGTTTTTCATCATCTTCCTTGCCTACATCGCACCTGTAGTACATCATGTAGGGTTTGCATTTTGGTTTCTTTAGAGCAGAGTGCAAGATCTCTGTGGGTTACTTTCTTACCACACATAACAACAGTCATTTTTACTGACTTGCTTTCACTGAGTTTTGACAAATGCAAACATAGTTTTCATAAAAACAGCTCTGTTGTCATACTTATATCTTGGCAATTTACATAATAATTAATAACCAGTGCAAATAGCATGGTCATTTGTGAACAAAAGTAATTTATTCTTGGATACAATACCAGAAGCATGACCCATGAAAGAGAAAAATGAAAAATGTTAAGGGACTTCATCAAAATTGAAAATTTCCCTGCAAAATACACTGTTAAGAGAATGAAAAGATAAGCCACAGACAGGAAGAAAATATTTTTAAAACATCTGAAAAAGGGTTTGTGTCCAAAATATACAATGGACTCTTACAAACAACCCAATTTAAAAATGGGCAAAAGTGAACAGACACATTACGAGAGAGAGATATAGATGGCAAACAGCGTATGAAGAGATGCTCAAAATCATATGTCATTAGGAAAATGCAAATTAACACAACGAGATATTACTGCATGCCCATTAAGGTGGCAAAAATCCACAACACTGACCACACCAAAATCAGGCAAGGATGTGGTACTGCAGAAACTCATTCATTGCTGGTGAGAATCCACACTGACACCGCCACTTTGGGATACAGTTTGGCAGTTTCTTACCGAGCTAAACATACTCTTATCATTCAATACAACAGTCACTCTCTTTGGCATGTACCCAGATGAGTGGAAAACTTATATCCACACAAAATCCTGCACATGAATGTTGATAGCAGCTTCATTCACATTGTCAAAACTTGGAAGCAACCAAAATGTCCTTCAGTAGGTGAGTGGATAGACAAACTGTGGCACATCCAGACAGTGGAGTACTATTCCACAGTAAAAACTTAGCAAGCCATGAAAAGACATGGAAGAACGTTAAATGCATATTGCTAAGTGCAGTAATCCATCTGGAAGATTACATACTCTGTGACCCAACAGCTGACATCTGGAAATGACAAAACTGTGTACAGACAGTTGCCAGGGATTTGGGGGTGGGAGGAAAGAGGAGTGAATAGGTAGAACACAGGGTTTTAGAGCAGTGCAGCTATTCTGTATGATACTGTAATGGCAGATACATGACATTGTACATATGTCAAAACCCATAGAACTGGACAACACAAAGAGTGAACCCTAACGTAAACCATGGACTTGAATAATGTATCGATATTTGTTCATCAGTCACAACAAATGAACCACACTAATACTAAATGATAATAGTAGGGGAAACTGGGACAGAGGAGTATATGGGAATTCCCTTTCTTTGTTGCTCAGTTTTTCTGTAAACCCAAAGCTGCTCTAAAAAGTAAAGTCTGTTAATTAAAAAAAAAAAGACATTGGCTCTTACAAACATAAAGCTTAACTAGTAGGGGCAGAAGTGTAGGTGCACTACACAAAGGAATCTGTTAGCTATGAGCGCTCAGCATCAGTCATATGCTTCCCAGAGTGAAGTGGACATCATTGGTTAGACTAGCACTTGATAAAGTAGAGATCAGTAGTTGGGGAGCTTCAGCTAAGGTAAAAGTATAACCTGTCGTGTGGGTGAAGCTGTCCTGGAGAGTGGTATGTTGTAAGCAAAGAAGAAAAAATGGAGAACAGAACCATGAATGCTACAGGAAGGGAGCCTGAGGAGAGGTCATAGATCCCTAAGGAAAACCAGGAAAGAATGTTTTAGAAACCAGAGGAAGAGGAAATTTCAAGGAAGAGACAGACAACAATGTCAAGTGCTTCTTAGAAATTAAGATATGATTGATTCATTCAACAAATGTTTAAGTGACCTACTACGTATACACCAGCTATCTTGTCTCTGTCTCTGCTGAGGATACAGAGCGGGTCACTGGATCCTAGTCCATAAATTCCTGTTGTCTTGAATTATAATCTAGTGGAGAAGACAAATGCTCTCTCATAATAAAAGGAGCAGGCTACTGTGAAAGCATGTAGCTAGTGATGCTAACTAACCTAGTCACTGGATCTTGGTAACAATTCCTGAAGAAGTTATGTTTCACCTGGGATTTGAAGAAAAAGTAGTGAATTACCAAGGTAACTCATGGACATAGTTGAACATAGAAGTTCAAGAGATCATTGGAGGTCCTGAAAGAGCATACAGGTTGTGGCCATCAGGAGTCAAACAAGCTCTCTGCCTTGCTGTGCTGAAGAGATGTTGAAAAAAAATTTTTTTAAATGTTTAGGGATTGAACTTTGCTTAGGGTGTTACCAGCCTTAACACTTCTTTTTACATTTCTTTCCTCAGGTATAGTAGTGGAAGATTGTCTGATTTTGCTCCAAAACTTACTAAAAAACAACAATTCCAATCAAAATTTTTTTAAAGAAGGCTCATATATTCAACGTATGAAACCTTGGTTTGAAGTTGGAGACGAAAATTCTGGCTGGTCTGCACAGAAAGTAACGAATCTGCACCTAATGTTACAGGTACGCTGAACTTAGACATGAATGCGGTAGGAATTTTGACAGTGACCTTTCAAAGAAAAATAAATGCTTGTGTTTGATGATAAATCCAGGATGTTCAGTAGATTTCAGTAGGCTTTTAAAAAAATTTTCCTTTTAATGTGGAGATTTGCATTTATACTCAAAAATAAAGATCCCTTTTACCCCTCTACACACACACACCCCATCACTCAGCTTCAATAATTATTACATCTGGCAATTTTGCTTCATTTTTGTATTGCCCTCTCTTGCCCTGCAGGATTATTTTAAAGCAAATCCAAACATACAGTTTCTTGTGAGTTTTACAACAGAGGATAGTCAGTTACAGTGTTGATTTGAATTTTTAAATTGTACTTTCTTCAGTGACGGCTCTGATAAAAATTTCAATATTCAGAATATTAAGTTTAACAGATAAATTCATTCAGGAAACATTTACTGAGAGCCAGGCACTGAAGACTAGGAAATGAATGACAATGGACAAGAGCCCCCAAAGACTGATAGTCTGAGTTGTAAGTCCAATACAAGTTAAATTGACAAGTCACCTGTAATTTTATTTAAGCTTTATGCTCATAGATAGTAAAAGTGAGGACAGTAGGATCCCAAATTATATCTGCATCAGAGAAATTGTGAAGTTCTTTGAAGCATTTTACTCATTTATTCCTTTATTGAATTCTCCTACTCCAAACACTTTAAGTTTAGACCAGCCTCCTAATTTACTGACTCTAGTGATTCTTACAAGTTTTTGAATATCTCTGAATTTTGCCTGCATCTCTGAAGTTGTGTTTCGCAAAACTAGATTGTTAATCTCTCTAGTAATTAGAGTCTGAACATTGGTGCATGCCTTGGAGTTGCCTACATAGGCCTGGTTGATAATTAGAGTCACCACATGCCCCAGTTTGCCAGGACAGACAGTGTTCATTTTGTAAATTACTCATAGTGTCCTCTTTCCCTTCAAGTGTCCCGATTTGGATAATAAATTATATAGTTACCCTATTTAGAATCTGCCTAAACACTATTAGGAAAATATTTTATAGGAGAACTTAGGCAGAATCTTTCTATTTATACTCCCAACTTCATCATTTCTATTTTCACATGTCAGTATTACACACTTCAAGACTTTATTAGTTTTTTATGTTTTAGAAATAGCATCCCAAGTGGTAAGCTTGATATCTTTGCTCAACACCACTTTCTTGATAAAGGAAATTCCTCTAGAAAAGTAATTTTCAAAATGTGATTAGAGCGAGAGAAGGGATCAGGTGATATTCAAAATAGTGGAAAGTTTCCTTTCATTATTTTTTCAAATAGGTTTTCAATTTCTTGCTCTTTCTCTTCTGTCTGTCATCCCTATGATTGAAATGTTGGGTTTGAAGTTGTCCCAGAAGCTCCCTAGCGTATCCAGAGAGAGTGAGCCTGCCTAAGTCCTAAGGCCATTGCAGGCCCTTTAAGAGGGGGCACATGAGAATCCCACAGGTTCCTCCACCACCCCAACCCCCACTGGTTTTCACAGCCAGAAGTTATGGGGACAGATCTTCTGGCACTGGAACCCTGGGCTGGGTGGTCTGGTGTGGGGCTGGGATCCCTTACTCCCAAGGTATCCTTCCTGATTTTTATCCAGCACACGTGGGTGTGGGACTGCCTGTTTCACGTCTCCATGTGTTTCTGCATTTCTGCCCCTCCTACCCATCTGGATGAATATGACTTTAATTCCTTGGTTGTCTGACTTCCATACAGCTTGGTTATCTGATGATTCTGGGTGATAGTTGTTTTGCAGTTTAGTTGCAATTTTTGCCATGGTTGTGTGAGGAGGTGAGCCATGCTTACCTATGCCTCCATCTTAAACAGAAGTTCTGTATTTACTCTAAAAAAATTTTTTTAAGTAGGGGTAGCTGATGAAAGAAGGCGAAAGGATTAGCGAAAGAACATATATGCATATCCCATAGACACAGACAACAGTGTGGTGGTAGCCAGAGGGAAGGGGGACCAGAGCTGGGTGGAGGTAGGCAAAGGAGGGGAAATGAGGACACCTGTAATAGTGTCAACAATAAAAATAAAGTTAAAAACAACAACAACAAAAAATCCATGGAAATCTAACTAGAAAGGTCCAAGGTCAGAAACTGATCTATAATCCTAAAGCCTCTCTCTAGTGATATCAATTTATTAATCAACCCTCTTAATAAATTATTATCATAAATATCCCATTTGATCTTGATATACCAGATTTCATGCACACATATACATACAACTCTAGTTTTAAAATGCAACTCATGTATGTATGTGTGTATATATATATCTAAATTCTTTTGAGGCTGTAACTGCTGAACACTTGTTTGGGATGACATTTTTCATGTAACTGAAATTTCATCTTCAGGTTCAGACCAGTCATTGGATCAGAATTAGAGACTTAATTAGCATTAACAAGCAATAAGACCAGCCCCTTGCTTATGCATGAATCTTCTACCATGTCTCCAGTAGTTTGTTTTATCCATTCTTTAAATAGTCCCAGTTTAGGAGAAGTTTATCATACCTCCACCCATTCTTTTTTCAGACCTGCCTATAATGAGATTGCTCATCCTTACTTCAATAAGAAATCTGAACTTCAATTAAATACCACCCCGTTACTTGTTCATTCATTCATTTGTTAAATGTGGACTTTGTTCCCAATACTGTGCTTGTTATTTGGGATACAAGAATGAACTCTCTGGGAGTTCACAGTCCCATGAAAGAGACAAACTTAAGCAAATAACATCATAGAGTACTGTGACAGAGCTGTAGCCTTTAGAGCATGAAGGAAAGCACACCCAGACCTGGCTGAGCAGGTGAGGGGATCCTTTACATAGATTTTGTTCCTGTAGGTCACATTTGCCTCCAGACTTTTTGAAAGTCTTTGATCTTTAAAAGAGAATTTAGTTTTTTCTTTCTTTTGCAGCTTGTTCGTGTCCTGGTATCCCCCACCAATCCTCCTGGTGCTACCAGTAGCTGCCAGAAAGCCATGTTCCAGTGTGGCTTGTTGCAGCAGCTTTGCACCATCCTCATGGCTACTGGGGTTCCTGCTGATATTCTGACTGAGGTAACCTGGACGAAGGCAGAGGCTGCTGGGTGGAGGCTGAAATCCTAGGAATTATTAGAAAAAAACTAGATATCAGCTAAAGGAAAAGCAGTAATAATTAATTATTTTTGTATGTTAAATTCCTTATTGATCCTACTAAAATATAATTAGCATAATGATGACAGTATCAATTCCAAAAGGTGGACTCATTCCTCAATTTTAGTAATACGTAATAATGTTAAAGCTTAGAAGACTGCTTATTAATTTTATTGTGTTCAACTTATCTTTTTATTCTTCTCAAATTAACACATGCACATTAAAAGCACCAATAATAAGTTTTGTAACAGAACAGCTGTCTTTAGCCTCACTCCTTCCTCAGTACTGTTACCCCTTACAACCCTCCCACTTCCTTTCTGTCAGCGCAGTGATTTATATTTACATCAGTAATCAGTGCTTGTAGTTTACGACTACATTAGTACTGTTCTCGGTAAGCCAAACAGAGCCCTGTATCTTTTTTTTAATATCCCTTTCTCAAGTCTGTTATAGTAGGGTTTTCTTTATTATTGATTTTCTGTGTTTCTATGCATATGAATGCTATGATATGCTTAATACATCGTTCCCCATCCCAGACCTTCTGGAAGCCTTCCAGCATCCTGCTGCAATACGGACTGGTTATTCTCTTCTTGTGCCGCATGGCTCTTGTCCTGGACTTGCATTCTCCATTCCTCCTAGGGTTTTCTTTATTCCTCTCTTGACCTGAATTCTTGTCTTTTTCCCTCCCCCTTGTTTCATTATCTTATTCTACTTAACTTCCTGAAAAGAGAAGAGAAATGGCAAGAGAATACGCTTTTAGCTCTTTTATGTTATTCCTCTACCTACAGAGCTAATTTGAAGTGTGGCTAGGTGTAGGATTCAGAGTTGGAAATGACGTAACACTCCACTTGCAGAACGGTATCCCAGTGTTGCCGCAGTCTGACGCCATTTTGAATCTTTTTTTTTTTTTTTTAATTTCCTTTTTTCTGGACCCCTCAGGGTACAATCTTTCATTGGAGTCCCTCACTGTTTTTTTTTTTGTTTTTTGTTTTTTTTAATTTATTTTTAGAGGGAAGGGAAGGAGAGAGAGAAGCATCAATGTGTGGTTGTGCCTCACATGCCCCCTACTGGGGACCTGGCCCACAACCCAGGCATGTGCCCTGACTGGGAATCGAACTGGTGACCCTTTGGTTCGCAGGCCCGCGCTCAGCCCACTGAGCTACGCCAGCTGGGGCTGAATCTTAATCCTTTTTATATAACCTGCTTTTTCTCTTAACACTTTTGGGATTTTTATTTCTGGTTTTCTGAAATTTACTGATGATATGCGGTAATGTAGACCTTTTTTCCTCCAGTTATTTCAAAAGATATTCACTTTGCCCTTTCAAGCAGATATGCCCTTCAGTTCTCAGTATGTTCTTGATATTTCTTGACAATTTCCTCTTTTCTCTTCTGTTTCTGCAACTCTATTAATACATTGTTGGACTTTCTGGACCTACTTTGGTTTTCTATTCTATTGAAGATTTTTTTATTTTAAAACGTTCTTTTCTTGTTTTGTAGAAACAGATTCTGTCTCTTAGAGGATATTATGAATTTTAGTTTTTTAAGATTTTAAATGTATGTGGTAAAGTGTTATTTTTAATTGGAGGCCTACACTTAATTTTTTTAAATATCTTAAGAAAATATTACAAGATTTTATGCTATCACTGATATTTTGGGTGTCTGAATTTGGGTGTCAGACATTGAAAAGCAAAAAGCAGAAATTAACAGTTTCTTCTTTTGAAAACAAGTTTCCTTCCTTGACTTTCTTTCTCTAAATTATTTTTCCCCTTTAATAGACCATTAACACTGTATCAGAAGTTATTCGAGGCTGCCAAGTAAACCAAGACTACTTTGCTTCTGTAAACGCACCTTCAAACCCACCAAGGTAGGAAAAGGGAAATACTGAGATTCTGCTGAGGAAGTAAAAATTTACTTTGGGTTTTTAGTATGTCATTCATAAATACACCATATATATATCTTATTCTTTTAAGAAGTTGTGTGTTTTGAAGCTAGAAGTTATCTAACAAGATAAATATGTTGGTATTTTAAAAGAGTTAGTGGTCTTTGATATGTATACATTACTTACTTAACTTGCTGGTGCTCTGGTTATGGTTTTTCAGTCAGCAGATATGACTAGTTATTGATTTGTGCACTTGGGTTGCAATATTTCTTTTTGTTCTTTCTTCTTTAAATGCAACAGACCGGCAATTGTAGTACTGCTCATGTCCATGGTTAACGAAAGGCAGCCGTTTGTACTGCGCTGTGCTGTCCTCTATTGCTTCCAGTGCTTCTTATACAAAAACCAAAAAGGACAAGGAGAAATTGTGTCAACACTTCTTCCTTCCACCATCGATGGTAAATAATTAGTTCTAATACCTGTTTTAAAAAATATGTGTCTTTCCAGCTTTTAATGATAAACTATATCATAAATGATAAAAGACCCTGGGTGTAGTAGAATATTTAAAATATGGCATTTCCTTGAATTTGGTTTAGAAATGTAGTGTTAATTAAGGTAGACTTTTTCTGAAATATTACCACTATCAATTTGATGCCTAAAGTGTTCTGATTTTTCTTTGTTCTGCTACTTTTCTTCCAAGGTCTTTTCTGTCATCTTTCATTTTTGTTTTGAAAAGCAGACTTTCAAAAATGTTACTTAATACTACTAACTAACAAATTTTTAGATTAGTATTTTACACTATCTTCTGTGTATGGAAAACAACATAATAAATTTTTCTGTTATCATCTGTCTGCCCTCTTTGTAGCAACAGGTAATTCAGTCTCGGCTGGTCAGTTATTATGCGGAGGTTTGTTTTCTACTGACTCACTTTCAAACTGGTGTGCGGCTGTGGCCCTTGCCCATGCTTTGCAAGAAAATTCCACGCAGAAAGAACAGTTGCTCAGGGTCCAGCTTGCTACAAGTATCGGCAACCCCCCGGTTTCTTTACTGCAGCAGTGCACCAACATCCTTTCACAGGTAAAAAAACCCAGTGAAACTTCTCCAAGGGGGGGAACCAGCTACATATTTTGGTGCCAGCGATGTAAGAACTTAAGGGTGTTCTTAGTAGATGCAGGTGAAAAAGGAAAGAGACAAAGACTTACCTGCTTATTAGCTCATTGTAACCAGAAACAGTTGTGTGGACAAAAAGTAATAAATATTCTTACAAGAATGGTTTTGCCAAATAGTAAGGTCTGCATCTTGATGGAAACAGATATTCTAGGCAGAGTGATATTTATTGTTTTTTGTTTTTTTTTAAATCATCCAAGTGTTCTTGCACTTCATTTTCTCTCTCTGCTCAGTAGCTTAATTCAGGTCAGTTTAAGAGAGGGAATAGAATAAAGTGGTTCTTAGCTATGTACCTCCCTCCTTCTCTTCCCAGAGCAATTGATCTTCCTTTCAGAAAACAAAGCTAGAATCCCAGCTCAATGCTTATTTAGTTGAACTGTACACTCTTGATGTAGGTGATCTCTCAAATTCTCAGAACCCCAAGGCATGTAATCTGCCTAAAACCATAAGTAAAAATGTTTGCATTTCTTTAGACTACTGATAAGAACAGTAGTCTTGAAGAATGGATGCTAAGGCATTTAGGAATATCACTTCCTGTTGGATGATTTGCCCACACATGCCAGCATTGCCATTGAACAAGTCAAGTTCATGCTTTAGCAACAGCATAAAGGCATCAACACTCAGAGTCACTTTGCGGGGGAGTAAAAATGTGAGTAAGTCTGAATTGCTCTATCCACTGGAATTGTCTGACCCCCTCCCCACGATAATGTGCCATATCCTTAATTTTTAAATTCGCTGCATTTATGGAATGTTTTATCGTTAGCTTTAAAGAAATGTCAGTGCCTTTCATAAAAGTGAAATGGGAGTTGAGAACTTCCTTTGTTGTTAAAATTGGTTTACTTCAATTGAAAGTTTATCTTTATCTTTGATTTATCATTTTTGTCTTAGTGTTTTAAAAAAATTACCTAAAAATATCCATATTTTTACTTATTTAATACTTGGCATTTTTATGTTGCTGTCTGTTGAAAACAGCTTTTCTTAAGCCTACCAGTAACTAACTGCCTAACCACCATCACTACAGACTTTGCTCTAAAATTGTAATTATAATTAATACATAACGAGAAATCCTCAAGATAATTGTGTCTTCCCACTCTTAGTAATCACAGTGCTATGAAAGTATTCTTTCTCCTCTAAAAACTACGTGCATTGTTATGTAATAAAAGATTAGAACTGTCCCATCCCAAATTGTTGGCTTGGGTTTGTATTTGTAGAGACTGTATTTGAGGAATTTTCTAGATTTAAATTGTTCTGAAGCGGTAATATCTATGAATAATGTTTAATGTGTAATTTGCAGGGTGATAAGATCGACAGACGGGTATGTATCACTTGTGTCAACTTAGGCCTTTTCCTCTCACAGCAAAGCTTCTCTGTCTTGGGTTTGCTGACTGGTTTTTTAACTGCTTGTTTGAAGTTACCTTCTGCTCACACTTCTACGTGCCAGCAAGGTGATCTCTGTCATAAGTGCTCTCCAGTTTTTCTCCTTGGGACACCACCGTGTTGGTTTTTCTAAGAACTGTGGGAATGACAGTCTGAGGCTATACTGTGCTTCCTCCAGGGACGCTTACACTTTCAGGAATTCCTTGGTTTTGGCTTTTCGGTGTTTTTTTGTGTTCTTTCACCCAGGCTTGCTTCTTTATTTTCCCTAAAACCATTTCAAAGGTAGTAAAATTTAGGATTAAGAATTTTCCCTTTAGCTAATTGGTCTATGAAAGAATGTGATGGTTTCTATATTAATTAGATTACTGAAAATGTACAACAGTAAGTATTTTGTAATTTGAAAGATTTTAAATGTAATGTTATAGCTTATTCTGGCTCTAACCCATACACTACAGCTACCATTGGGGTTAGTTTTTGATGGGGGGGAGTGTGATTTGTTGGTTTTGATTTGTTTGTTTTGTGGAGTGGACCTTGATGTCCATGTTTGCGCATGTGTTCAGTTGTGGTGTGGGTATTAATAACAGGCTCTGTTAGGAATTGTATCTTTGTGTAAGAGCATGATTTAACATGTGTTAATAACTCATACACAGACATATTTGGCTTCCAGAATCTTTGATGTTAGGTCATGTATTTTATAAGTACACATATCAGTCATTCAAGAGGGAAATTTTTTGTAGGTATAATTTATACACAGTAAAATGCAGGCCTTAAGTTTTGAGTCTGATGATTTTTGGTGGCTGAATATATCTCAGAACACCCAAGACAAGGTATGTAACATATTCCTGGTCCCGGATGTTGCCCTCATGCCCCTTTCCTGTGAATTCTCGATCCCCAGAGGCCACCACTCGGAAATGAATCTCATCATAGTGCTGTAGAATCTCATTTTAATACTTTAACACTAGAAGTTTAAAATGTTGGCTTTCCACAATTTTTTATAAAGAATAGAAAATACTAAACTTGAAACTCACCAAGTAGGAATAAGAGATATTTTTATTTAAATATAATAGAAAATATAATAGGGGAAACATAATAGCTTATATGAGAGATAAGATGATTCAGCTTGAATTATTTTGTTTGTGGTTCTCTTCCATCAAGTAATATATGTGATTTCTAGTAACTAAACCCTCAGATGCTCTGAAATTGTAATTTCAGGATCCATTTGTT
>VMDR010028436.1:0-13149 GCA_007922815.1 Macrotus californicus
CATTAGAGGGTGGCTGGGCGATTTATTGTCCCCCGTTTAAGAGCAATGGCGTTTTCTGACTATTGGCTGCAGGGGCCCTTCTAAGCTCGAGCACAGAATACCCTGACTTTGAGATTCCTCCTCTACCCAGGGGCACGTTTCTTGGGGAAAAGTATTAATAGGTTTAAAGGGCAAGGTTTATTGGAAGAAAGTGAGAGCACAAAGGACAGCATGATGACAAAAACACACAGGCTGCCTTGTCACCTCCCGGAGAAGTCACGACAGATAAGTTCAAGTGGACTTCGGGTCCCAGGAGCCCTGCAGTGTGAAAAGGCAGGTGGCAGATGCAGGGATGTGAAACCACAGGGAAGTGACCCAGGACTGCCCCCTCCCCCTCCCCCACCTCCTGGGCGTCCCTCTGCTCCGTATCTAGGTCACAGCACTCCAGATTTCTCCCCCAGAGGAGCGATTCTCAAACGGGCTTCCACAGACCTGCTTGATTTCCAGTGATCTTTACACTGGCAGATCATATACTTTATGATCTTTATACTGAATAAACCACCGAGCAACTCTGTGGACATAGGTATATTTTAAATTGCCTGTTGCTAAATCTTCACCTCTACCCTCACCATTTCCATAAACTTTGTTTTTAAAACAATTGTCTTAAAATATCTCCAAGGAAATTCAGACTGTTAAACATCTCTCAGGCTAAGGAAACACTATGTGTTAGCAATTGTAACAAAGCCAAGTGTTCCCAATTAAATTCGATAGTGAAATTGATTAAAGATAGGGACATTTTTAATTGAGAGAACTGATCATATGCTCCAAATTCAATATGAGTCCCATCAAGTATACCCTGTTTGGCTTCATTAGATTCACAGAGATAAATATCTCATGCAGCAATTAGCCAAGAGAATGTAGATTTCACTGTCAAATCGCAGCCCCCATCTGCAGTGTGCACCATTAATCGCTGTCACATATACAACTCCAGGACACAGACAAGAAGTACTATGTTCCTCTAAAGGCCTTTATTCTTTAAATTATACTGGTATGCATTTATCATCCATGTTGTAAGTTATTTCTATTACCTCAAATTATAGAATTAAAAGAATGGAAGGAGCCCTAGTTATCACCTTAGAGTTTTTCCAACCATTTTTTTTTAAGCAGAGAAATTTATTTTCCCCCCAAAGAAGCCAAAACAACTAAATAAGAGCAGAGTTTCTCTTGGTGAGGTCCTGGAGAACCATTTCCCTGGGGCCTCCTCCTCTCCTTGCTCTTGCTCGGCCCCCAGCGCAGGAGCTCCTGGGCATCAGTGTCGGGTATGGAAGAGCTGAATCTTTGCTCAGGACAGTCTGAGAGCCACTAATCTGGGAAGAACCTCTCATTTTATACTGGAGAAAAAGGAACTCAGAAGTAGTTAAATTACTTTCTTAAACTGACGTCACCAGCTAGTTGCTAACCGGAACTAAAGCACAGATGTGTATGAAGTCAAGCTGTCTCTTCCAGAGCAGAACATGCCGGAAAGCAAGTCTTTTACACCTGGGCTCCAGAGGCTCTTATACACTTACACCATAAACAAAATGTATAAAGTATAGACTCTATTGGTCTTGGAGGGAAGAAAATTTTTATTTACAGCCTGTCTGTAGTAAAGGAAGATGGGATAGAGTTGAGGCTTTCTTTGGTGTATAAAATTCAGTGGAAATGTTTACAACAAACCTTTTAGAATGCTATAAATGGAAAAACCTCCAACACATTACAATATATAACATTTATTTTTCTTTATCTTAATAGTCCAGAGGTCAAACACCTGAAGTCTCAATTCTGATCTTTAGCCAGTTGGTCAACATTTATGAAGCTCCCATGCTATAAAGATACAAAGATGAATGAAGAACTCACAGCCTGGCTGTGGGGAAAAAGACCCATAAACAAATTAATATATAGTACTCTCAGTGCTATAAGCAAAGCTCCCCCAGAGCACAGGAGGAACACAGAGGAGGGAGCCACTGTGCAGGAAATTTGGGAAGGCTTCCCTAAGGAAGTACTGCTTCATCATATTCTTGGAGAATGAGTAGTTGTCCTCCAGGTAGAAAATGAATGGGAAGTACATGCAGATAGGAAAGGCTGTGTACAAAGACCCCGAGACCCAAAAGAGCATGACATTTGTGAGTAATGTGAAGATTTCAATATGATGAGAGCCGAAGGCATATGTTGGGAAAAGGCAGAGATGTAACTTGAAAAGTTGTCATGGTTCAGGTCAAGGCTACAGACATGTACACCAAAGACAAAATACAGTTCATCCAGCAGATCTCTCCTTGTCTCTGACAGCCAAGTGTAAGGCAAGACCGGGCCTCTTTCTTTGCCAATGACACACCCCTATCTTTGCAAAATAAGGTCTTGTCCCAGACAGCCAGATGAGCTTATAGTACTGTACTTCATTAAAGTCTTCTGGCTTTGAACTCTAATCATGAGTGATTGCTCAAATGGCTGTGCATTTGTGAGGAAGCCCTTGTTTTTAACCTTCCCTGCTTTTGCCATTTGACAGAAATTAAGAACGACAGTTTTCAGAACATGGGGCGGGCCCTTTGGGTGATCCAAGAGCTACTGGAAGAAAGGAAGTCATTAGGGAGGCTATTTAAACTTCTTTTTGTTTCGTATTTTGGCAATATTATTTTGTGTTTTTGTAGAGCAACTGATTTTCAAAATCTAACTGAAAAATGTTTTTACTGCTCACATTAAGCATTTGTTTTATAGCCCTCATAAATAAATGCAAAGAGGAAAATGTCACTAGGGAGTGAGCACTCTGAGATGTGCTGAGAGAGCACTGCCATGCCAGAATCTGCGTTCTCACCACCAGCAGCAAGCAGTCTCATTCCTAACCCCTGTTTCACACCAGAACTTGAGTTCAGGTCAGTGATAAAGTCAACTGTTTGAACTAAAATGCGTGCAGTTTCTCAGGAGAACTGCCAACATTAGCACTGAAAGGACACATGGACAAAGAACCACAGCCTTTTCTTTTTCAAAAAAGAAATTCTGTTGTATATCAAATGGACTTCCAATGGGATGGGAAATACTGGGATGGAGTTCTAAGAATCACTTCCTTCCCTCCTTGGATACTTTCATCTGAATGTAGGAATGCATTCATTTAATCTATCAACAGATAGTGTGTATTAATCTTTAAGTGTAAAGGAAGCTGTCATGTGTCCCCTGAACTGTTACAGTTGGAAAATGAATGACTTTAATCACGCCTGGGGGCTATGGAACCTGTCTTGTTTCAATATGCCATTACAAGGCACATTAGGTAGATCACTTGGTGTAAGTTACATCTTGAACTGGGTGAAAATTAACAACATTAATTACAAGAAAGAGGGGCAATTAAGGAACCCAAGGGCTGGACTGCAGCTAGGCCTTGGACAAGTTACATTAGGTACGTAGAAACCTGTCGATCTCCTGCTTGGCTTCTTTCTGTGCATCTGCTGCTTTCTTTCTGGGGGAACAGCTTTTCCTGCTCCTCAGTCCAGTGGAAGATGACAGCCAACAGCTTCCAAGCTCACAAGGTCTAGCCATATCGAAGGACTATCTTTCTTGCTCCTAATTCCAGACTTCTGAGGAGCTGGGCTTCTGACTTATTCAACTTGGAACATTCCTATTTCACCAAACTGAGACCAGGGTATTGGGTTGCATCATACAAAAATGTCTGCTGGGTGTCCTCCCCATTAGATTGTGAAATTCTTAGAGAAGGAGGGATTGTTATAAGCTGGGTTGATATGTATCAAAGTGTATGACATTAAGCTTGATCAAAAACAGAGATTATTTTTATGTGTCTATTTTTATTTAGAGATTTTGTTTATTTATTTTTATAGAGAGGGGAAGGGAGGGAGAAAGAGAGGGAGAGAATCATCAATGTGTGGTTGCCTCGTGCACACCCCCTACTAGGGTCCTGGCCTGCAACCCAGGCATGTGCCCTGACTGGGAATCAAACCAGCAACCCTTTGGTTCGCAGGCCCATGCTCAGTCCACTGAGCCACACAAGTCAGGGCCCCAAAACAGAGATTATTAAATAATAAAGTGCAATATAGCAAGAGAGAAACCTCTAATTACTGATCAGTTTCAAAGAACAGAAGTTTAATCTTAGCTCTGGAAGGAACCATAGGGTTCCTCTACAATGACTTCCAAACCTGGCCAATCACCAGAAACAGATGGTTTTAAAAATAGATTTCCTGGCTCTCTCTCATGAGATTCTGATTCATTGAGTCTAGAATCTGCATTAAAATATTTTCCTTTTTATTCTGATAATCCAGCAGACTTGGAGACCACTGATCTATTGTATATTCTGGGCTCTGGATAGCAAAGAAATCTTATTTAAGGGTTTTTCAGGGAAAGACACTCATAATCTGAATTTGTTGTCTCATTTTTTGAGACTGCAAGAATATTTCTGAGTCAGAAATATTCTCCATAATCAAGTAAAATTTTCTGTCTACAGCTGAAAAACACAAGGCATATTTTACCTTGTTTGTATTCGATACTTATTCTTTCCTAGTTTTTACCAAATCTTTCTAGACCTGTATACATTTACAGTTCTGGAACAACAATCACTGGAGTTCTATCATAGATACCTTACTCAACTTCAACTCTATGTACCTGGACAAAAACATTTTCTTTTAAAATATGCTGGAAATTCTGCCAGACTACTGTCTAATTCTCCTCTTCAGGGATGGGGATCATCCCAGCATTAACTCCAATATAGCCAGCTAGTTCCAGCCTGGGTTTTGCCTGGAGGATTTGCTAGGCTGTACTAGGATGCTCTCTGGAACAGCTAAAAGAAACTGTATTTTGAGGGGTGAATGTAGTTTCAGGGAAACAAATGTAGTATGAGAGAAGCAGTAATATCAGGCATTGGATAGAGCATGGAGGTTAGAGGCAGCAGCTGAGAAGAGAGCATGAAAGCTAGCATCATCAAAACAGTCTGGGGTATGGCCAGGCAGGATGGTCCAGCACTGGGCAGGGACTAAGCAGATTTCTTGGGGAGCTCCTCTCAGAGGCTGTGTGAAGTGTCAGGTGGGCTGGGCCACTTAAAGGTAAGGATGTAGCAGCGGGACAGATGCTGGGTGTTAGAAATTCACCATTTGATTGCTCACTTTATGTACATGCTTGCTTGCTTTTCTACATTTCTTACTGATTTCTGAACCAGTTTTCTATTCTACAATGCGCTCACTTCCCTTGGACTCTTCGAGTTTGTTCTTTCAGTATCTTTGCTGTGGCATGTGAATCGGTCCTGTTGTGCACCACGCAAGGGCATAGGAGTCTTTATGGAGAGGCTCAATTATATCAATTGACTTGATTATTAAGTGCTTTCTTTCTTTTCCAGGAAGTACAGAGACACAAAAAAATACTGAGTATACAAATAAGGTGGGGGGGGAGGGAATTGGGCTATACATAAAAACCATTTCAACAGGATCTCATTGGAGTACTGCATTGAATTTTTGAGCTCCACGCTTTATGGGTATTGGTAAGTTGGAATAGACTTTGGAGGAAAACGGTGGAAGAATCCAAAGAATTGAAGAGATAGGGCCTATGTCTAATGGACTAAGAAATGGAAAATGGTTGACTTTAAAATTGGGAAGCCTAAGAGGCAAGGTCATATGGCAGCATAGTCTGCTGAAATACAGTGGTGAGGGTGGTCTTTGCAAAGACATGAAATATTTTCTTGGAGCATCGATTTAATGAAGCATGGGGGAGGCCAGTTATTTTTATGTGAGTCAGTGATAGCTACATCATGAAGTAGAGTGCAAAATTCTCACAAATTGTTAACAGAAAACATAAGGTTACAAGAATTGTTATACTTTTGTCTGAGATGATATGGTGTACTTTTTTGATCTCTGGACAGATGTGTATACTTTCTTCAGCTATCAGAAGGCATTCCAGGTCCCAATTACAACATGGAGGATGGTGACCAACTTTCTACCAGCCTGACAGAACTAGAATTATGGGCTGCATAGAGGGTTTTAACTTAAATGCAAAGAACTTTCATTGGGGGTGGGGCACAATTGAAAATACATCAGATTATCAAAATAAGTTTAGAAACAGTGGACGTGTACCTTACAGACAAAAATTAACATGGAGAGGAACTGATATGTTGCCTTACAAAACCTTCAGATGTACTTTCCTCTGAGACAGAGTCCTGGGTGGGTGTGTGCTTCCTTTTTGATGAGCCTTCTTTGATGAAGTGGAATCATGATTAACAGACCTCTTAGTGAGGATCTCAGAGGACACAACTGGGGCAGATTTGTCCAGAATGTTGCCATATTTAGACCTATCTGGAAGCAAGGACTCCTTGAGTTTTTTCATTTCGAATTCTGATTCCAATGACAAAAGAAATACTATAGACTTAAATGAAAAGTAAATGTCACACTCCTGAGTCTTACTATCCAAAAATAATTAGTTTTCTTACATCTCCTTCCATAAATTTTGTATGCATGAATAAGAGGATACACACACATGTACACACAGAGGCACGCGATCGTATTATTTACATTTTTCAGCTTGCTTTTTTCATTTAAAATGTCTAGGACATTTACCATACAATTTCCTACTTCCTTCTTCCTGCTAGCTACAGACAGCTGAGGAGTGTTCCATCCTGAGGCTGTACCATTCATTACTTAAACAACCTCATATTACAGGATATTTAAATTGTATGGCAGATGCCGCAAGCTGCTTATAAATATCTGTTTCCACTTCTTTCTGATGAAAAGAACTCTGATTTTGTTCGAGATAGCAATATCTTCAAGTAAAACTAGTGTCCCCAGAACCCGCTTTTGGTAGGCATGCAACACAGTTTTGACTAAATGGAATTACAGTGACCCATTGTTGGGTCTTCATAATTTATCCAGCCAGTCAGAGCAAGCCAGCAGTTTTTGGACTGGGAGGTTGTTTTCAAATTATTGCAATTGTAAATAAAGCTTCCACCACTGTCCATTTGCTTGATTATTTTCTTAGACAAAAGAACTGACTTTGTAGGGTTAAGAAGTCTGAGCAGGAGCCAGTGGGTAGGGGATGCGTGTGGGGTGGGCAGCAGCCATCCTTCTGGTCTGCGTACTCCTCAGGCCCTGATTTTGTTGCTAGTGCAAGTGGACTCAGAGGTGTGTCGTGGTTTACTAATGTAATTCTTACAGTTTATCATATCTGCATTTTCTCTATGACATCTCGCTGCCTCCCTCCCTGTCTCTGTCTGGCATCATGAGGCCAGAGGTTGGCTTCCGGTTGGTGTCTTTGATAGTATGGATGTTATAGCCACTCACATTCTGCTGGGCCCTGCTCTGATTATTTCTGTGTGACTTGGTAAGAGAAGAGGAGCAAGTGAAGTCAGTCCCCTCTCATGGGAAGCCAGTTCATCAAGGCCACAGGCAAATCTATTTTTGTTGCATTTTGATATCCGAGGTGGAAATAATTGAGGTCATGCTTCACAGGCAGAAAAAACAGAATTCTGAAATATGTCTAAGTACTTCCACTTTATTGAAAATACATTGTGGCATAGATGGGGGCAGGGATGATAATCAGCATCCTTAGCCATCAGAAGATGTGGATGTCACTTATCAAAACTGACACTAGCACTAAACAACTGGCACACTGCACTGGTGTGTACCAAATGAGTGTCAGCTGGGGGACAGGCAAATGAAATTTGTTTTGTGCCCAGGAGCTAAACTATTTGCCAGCTGGTCTTCCTTTCAGTAGGTTCTTATCTCTTCCAACCAGTCTGGGAGAACCAATCTTCCTAAAATCCCTCTTTAAAAATATTTCTTTGATGGTATTTGTTTTAAAGGTCCCAAAATGCTAACTTGGATATAATTGTGAGAACTCTGGGTGGCAAGTGACAGAGCCCAGTTCAGGTTTTATTCAACATGAAGGCAAGTGTGGAGTTTACATTACTAGGGCATCTAGGATGAAAGACTTCAGGCATGTTTGGATGCAGGCTCAATGCTATTATTCACTAATAATTATCTCTGTTCCTCTTTGCATGCTGGTCTCATTCTCTTCTTTGGCAGGTGGTCTTCTTCAGAAATGGCAGAGAGGGTCAGCCTCATGGATACACAACCTCTGTACTCACAAAGGTTCCTGAGCATAGACAGTGAGCAAGTCCAGCCCAGACTGAGCTGAGTCAGACCTTGGTCAGCAGAACCTCCCAGTGGGCTTATGCACAATAATAAATGCTCATGTTTGAGTTTGGAAATGGTTTGTTATGTAGCATTGTTATGGCAATAGATAACAAATTCAGGTGACTATCATTATTCTCCCAATGCTCTATCGTATACATTGTGAGCTTTTTAAAAGCAAACATCATATAGTGCTATCTTTCATATTCCCCAATAGTACCTGGCATAGTGCTTTGCATTTATCACTTGGCTAATAAACATTTGTTGTGGAAAAAAATTTACTGTTCAGTACTTCCTTATTACTCTGCTTCTTGTCGTAGTGAAATGTCCTAAGTGACTTTCCTACCGTAATGGACTTCATCTCCATGTTCCTGAGCTTCTGACCCCACCTCTCCTTGGAGGCTGCTCTTTAATCCCCACCAGTGCCTCTGTGCTGCTGATGATAGTGGTCACACGTCTTCCCTTCCTTTATCTGGCATCTCCACAGCTTTAGGTACAGTTGTTGCCTCCTTTCTCCATAGAACACTTCTGGCTTTTGTGGCACCACATCTGCCTGGGTTTTCTCCTACTTTGCCAGCTGCTCCTTTGTAAGCTTCTTTGATGGATCTTTCTTTTTCTTATTGTAAACAACAGACTATCCCAGGACATTTCATCTTGGACCTCTTTTTTACCTTTCTTCTGTTTTTCTCTCTCTTTTTGTTCTTCTCTATACTCATGGCACCAAATGCCATTTTATATTGATAACTTATTTCCAGCATGGACTTCTCCAAATCTGTCTGCCCACCTGACATCTCCATTTGAGTGTCCAAATGATATCTCAAGTCTAACACGACTGCACAACTTTTATTCTTTGCTGACCTCCCTGCTCTGCTCCTATTCCACAGACCCCATTTCAGTAAATGGCACGATCACACCACCCCATGCTCAAGACAAAAAGCTCAGTATTATTTTTGTTCCTTCTATTTTCCGTGCATTTACATCAATCCCTCAGCAAAGCCCACCAGCTATGCTTCAAAATCTATCCTGAATTCTTCCACTTCTCTTCCTCTTCACTACCACTCTAATCCAAGAGTTCCTTTCCTCAAGAACTATAACTGTTTCTACATTGATTTTTCATTCCTGTCCCCTTCCAATCCATTCTTCCTGCAGCAGCTAGAATGCAATATTAGGAATGTAGATCAGATTATGGTTATGTTATTCTCCTGACTTTAAACAGCTCCCTTTTCTGACTTCCTATAACACTTAGAATAAAATCAAACTTCTTATGCCTTCTTAAAAAAGCCCTCATCCTATGACCCTTATTTCCTTCCTTCTCTGGGTTCATCTCTGAGCATCTTCACAGCACCCACAAGGCTTTAACCACACTGAGCCTCTTTCTGCTCCCTGAAATTTGTTTGTACCGTCGGTCCTTTGCAGTCACATTTTTCTCTATCTGAAATGTGTTTGTTCTTCCTTCATCTTTGCACGACTGTTTCTTATCATCCAGATCAAACTTAATCCATCTTCTCAGAGAGCCTTTCCTAGACCAGCCAATCTAAATCCACTAGAGTCACTCTTTTACATCATCATCTATGAGGTCTTTTCATTACCCTTTGATAATGTTTTTGGCCTTGTCTATTTTCCCTGCTGCATCCCAGTGTCTAGGACATTCTCTCAAATGTGGTGGGTTCTCCCTAAGTATTTGCTAAATAAAAATGAGAAAATAAATGTTGAATGAATAGTGTGAGAGTTGGAATACTTTTTCTTTCACTAAAAATGGTATTAATGACCCACACCTGAAAATAGTCCTCTAACAACCTTTCACATAATTCACCCTTTGAAGACAAAATCCAACCTTGTTTAAGTATCTTTTATTCTTAATGACAATGAGTTGCTGAAAAAGGAAGGCAAAAAGGAGTATAGAGCCTGATCAAGTTCACTCCTGAGTTTGGATGAATAATTGGTATTGCATAAACATAAAATTCCCCAAAATAAAATAATTATTGGAGTTGGCAGCCAACTAACATTCATATAATCACCAACCTCTTCTCTCTTTTTCTTCTCATCACCATTTTAAGGTAGATGTGATAGAATTTTAAAAGAAGAAAAGTTATGCAGTTAAATATGGTATATGTTACACTATACTGAGGACTATAAATTACTGTAGGTCACAGACACATAATCACTCTCCCTAGTAGCCCCTAATAGGCTAAGAAGAAACTCTGTTGTGATGAAGCATAAAGCAGTTTACGACCACCAAAAAATCCCCAATAAATGCCATAATTAAGTAGAGTTACAATAGTACCCCCTTATCTGCAGGGGATATATTGCAAGACCCCCAGTGGATGCCTGAAACCATGGATGGAACCACACCCAAATGTACGTTTTCCCTATACACACATACCTTTTCACTTAAAGGTATGGCTTTCACTATGGCTTCTCTTTGGTACATCTGAATTGCTAGCATCACTACTCTTGCACTTTGGGGCCCCTATTAAGTGAAATAAGGGTTATTTGAACACAAGCACTGTGATATCTTGAAGTTGGTCTGGTAACCCAGACAGTTACTAAGTGACAAATGGCAGGAAGTGTATACAGTGTGTACATGCTGGACAAAGGGATGAGTTCTGTCCTGGGCATGATAGAATGGTGAGGCATGGCATGCAATCACGTTACTGAAGAACATGCAATTTCCAACTTATAAATTATTGCTAGACTTTTCCATTCAGTATTTTCAGACCTCAGTTAACCTCGGGAACTATTAAAAAAGCGTGGAAATTGAAATGGGGTCAGAGGGAACTACTATACACCACTGTCAAGCAAAAGCGAGCCTGTGTGATGGTTGTGGGAAAGGGTGAAGTTGGGAAAGTTGTTTTGGAGACTGTGGATGAAGGGGAGGTACACAGCCTGACGCTGTGCCCTTCACAGAGCAGAGCCTCTGAGGTCAACACACAGGGACATTGTTTCTTTAACAGCCTTTTAGCTTAGAAAACGGAAAACAAAATAAAACTTTCTCCAATATCTTTAACAAAAGCCAGACAGACTCTCATACTGCTGGCTGTTCTGGCCTTAAAACTGAGAGTAAGGCTTTCTGCTCAAGAGCTCCCAGCTGATCCCTGCAAATGCTCAATAGGGCCCAGTGCAGCCCAGAGTTAGAGGGATTGCTGATCATTGGCATTTGGCAGGTAGCGGTTCAAGAACCACTAATGGATTGACCAGCACCCACTACAATTAGGCATTTGCTTGAATCACAGGCCACAAGTAGGCTTTCCGGTGGTGTCACACCTCATTTTTCTCCCATGTGACAGGAACCCTGTGGAAGGCAGGAGGACCCTTAGAAATGTGTCCCTGCTGTAGAACTAAGTGCCTCTTACTGGATGTGTGCACACTACTCAAAGGAAGACATAAATTAGACATGATGTTTACCGAAGGACAAAAAACTCCTACATATCTTCTATAATCATCTATCTGCTACGGACAGTTGGAGAAACTGGATAGGACAAAAACGTTAACACAGCAGAGTTGCCTTCTCGGGAACTTCTTGTGTGAAGAGTTTGCAAAGAGGGATTCAGGTGGCTGACATCACCATTTGTTTCTCCGTTACTGCTGGGGGTCTTCAGCGACGGGAAGGAAATGCTGGACTCTGCAATGATGCATGCCACCGGCGGTGTTTTGGAAACGCAAGTGTGATTTAATTAACATATAATTTTAATTTTTTCCTCCTCCTCCCCATGACTTTTCTACTGACTCGTAGGTAATAAACCGGCCTATCAATTGTCATTTGAAGCTGGAAGTACAGTCTCAGTGAGGAAATGAGGTGTGTTCAGCTCAAGATTTCTGAATTGGACTTCAAGTCAAATACTCTCCCCCAGTTTTGTCTTCCTCGGGCTGCCAGCTTGCTGGGAGGGAAGAGGCCGTTCCTGCTTCTTCATTTCTTCTCTGGCTCTTCTCTCTTCCACCCAGCTGGCTGGCCCCTTCCTCACTTTCCTAGGGCAGGAGTAGGGGAGGGAGGGGAACTGGGCAGCAAGGACGGTTCTCAAGAAAAGCAGCAGTTGTAGAAGCTGGCATCGCGCTTGGCAGCCTGGGCAAGATGTGGAAGCGGGCCGCATCCAATGCTGCTGCCTGTTTTTGTTAATAACGTTTTAGCGGGATGCAGCCACGGCCACTTGTTTCTGGCTTGTTTGCGGCTGCTTCCACGCTACAGTCAGTGAGTTGAGTTGTTGTGACACAGAGCCTGCAGCTCCCGAAGCCTAAAATATTTGCTCTCTGGCCCTTTCTAGAAAAAGTTTTCTGACTGCCTTGTATAGAATTCATGTAGTCATTTTTGACTCCCGCTGGGACCGGAAGACATCCGACTTTTCCCCCCAGCTGCTTGTTGCTAGATTCCTTCCAGCCCTCTGGGAAGTCCCATGGCTGACCTATACTGGCTTTCTCCTGTGGCCCCGTCTGTCTAAGGGAAACGTGCACGCTCCCCTTGTCTCCCGCTGCAGAAGGACACCTGACCTGTGCCCAGATTCCCAGCTTGACAGCCGTTCTCTACAGGGAAATCTCCTGAGAAATCCCTCGTCTGAGCAGTTCTTTAACCTGAATGAGCATATACATGGAATGGACTGGTTTCAGGTATTTCCTTTACAAATTTTGCATGCTTACACGGTCAGCACCCAAAACTATAATGTGGTATCTTAAATCTATATTATGGGTACCTCAGTGGAAACTTTGGCTAAGATGCTAAAAAAAGTCTAATAATCTACGTCCCTTGGAAAGTAGATATTTCACCTGTGTAGTTAAACAATTTGGTAAAATGGTTAAACTGCCCCAAATATTTTTTTTCTACTGTGGATTGGACAATCATTTCTTTGGGGCTTTATTTCAATGTAAAAAACTTTTAAAGAGCACATGCTCCATGTTATGCAGGCAAAAGCAGGTTTCTAATTGTTCATATGGAAAATAATACAATAATTAATAAATAACAACATAAGAATAAACTGTCTTATGTAAATCTACTTTTGCCCCACTCTGTATAAATTTACACAAAGACAGAATT
>VMDR010028437.1:0-13149 GCA_007922815.1 Macrotus californicus
CGGCCAGCCCCGCCTTTCCCCGGTCCGCCAGCCGCCGCCCGCGCGAGTCCTCTTCGCCCGTCTCGCCCCTCCTACCGGTCTGGATGAAAGTTTCTCCTTTAGTTCCTTGGTTGTCGGACTTCCATACAGTTCGATTTTCTGTCAGTTCTGGTTGTTTTTTGTTTTAAAATTTGTTGTTGTCCTTCTTTTGGTTGTACGAAGAGGCACAGTGTGTCTACCTATGCCTCCATCTTGGCTCCTCCTGATGGGTTTTAAATAGTGAGATAATACAGAGAGAGATGCATTGTAGGATGCTAATTTTGGCAAGAATGGGAATGGGAAGAAAACATGGGCTTGGGGGTCCATTCCAGTGATTACGTTCATTAAATTAGTGTGGCATATTTTAACATCAAGGTTTGAAGGGATGTTGAGAAATACCCTCCTCCCCAAAATATCTTTTTAAGGACCACCTGAATTTCTTTACTGCATTTGAAATAAAAACAAACTTTTATAGAGTTTCTTGTAAACAAAACATTTGTGATGGATTTTTGGGACTGTAATTCAGATCTTAGAGTAAATGTATCCTATCCTCTGCTCTCCTCTGAAATTTAGAAGAAAGTATAGCGTGGTGAGATTTTGAGCTTTAACAGTGGTTTGAGACGGAAAGGATTATTTTGAAGCATGGATATTTAAGAGAAGATTATGTTGAAATTTAGACACTAGAGGGCAAGGGGAAGGTGTCCCTGCCTGCCTAAAGCACGTGGAGTGGGTCAAGTGTTCAGCAAGATCTGACTCACTCAGCATTTTTCTCCAGATTTGGTCTTTCTTGGTTTAAATGTCCTGTTATGATGAACTTTATCACCATTAGAGAGAGATTCCATTAAGATTCTTAGAAAGCACTGACATTACATCCTGGGAATTACAGGCTGAGGAGGTGAGCAAGGAGTGTTCTCTCAGGTCCTGAACATTCACCCGCAATAGCTATGAAGCAAGGACTTACTGGATTTGTCTTTGAATTAAAGGCATCATTCAAGTGAAGCTTAACAAATTGACATTTGTCTCTTTCACAAAAGAGGCTTTCTTGTTAGAGCCTGTAAGAACATGTATGGCATGTTTACATGTAAATTAAATAAATTTAACAGTATAGAAAATGTGCAATGGATGTTTTCCAAGGGCTGGCCTTGCTCCCCTGACATGAGCAAGTGTCATATAGCATGTCTCTTTTCCCAAAATGTAGTCAAACAGGGATTTTTATACTCAGAAACTCCAAAACTTAATATGGAATTATTTGAAGTGAAGATGATATACACTATGATTTAACCAAATGAGTTGTAATGGATACTCTTAGAAATCAATCAATTAATTCAACTGATCAATTAATTTACACACATGGTCAATGAATAATTATTGAGCACTTTGTGTTGAGAACTTAAGAAATATATTGATATCTTTTCTGTTTAATTTTAACATTATTTTGCATTAATTTACTTTACTCCTTTGACAATAATTTGTCACTGCTTACAATGTGAAAAGTAAAAGCTTTCTTGGATCTTTCCATTGGAGCAACAGTCTGGTGGGGCATGCCTAGGGTACTTACTTACTCTAAGACATGGGAGAAAATAGAGTCTTAGATGAAGTGCTGCAAAAGTACTGGTGAGGGAAGCATTGCTTCTATGTGAAGGGATTTGGTCAGGAAGGGTAACATTTGATTTGGACTCAGAAAAATGTGGGGTTTTGACATGTAGGAGAAAGGAAGAAGATCCTTTGTGGGAGCAAACATATAAAGGTTGGAAAACAGGGATTGTATGAGGGGAATAGTGAGTTTTCTCAATGTTCTGGATATAGAATACAGAAAGAGAAGAAATAAGAGATAATTGGGAAAGTCTACTGAAAAAACACCATGGAGACTTTGAATACCAGGTGTTTAGATTTCACACAAGCTTTTGAAATGAAAATGATTTGACTAAAGCTGTGCTTCATGAAACTTAACCTACTGGGAGACAGCTAAATCTCTGTGACTAGACGATGTGACTTCCAGAGACTGTAATGGGAGTAAAGAACCTTGCAAAATGCCTTTACTTTTCAAGGTCAAAGAGAGTAAAGCAGATTTTCCAAACTTGCCACTGTTAATTCCTTGGGGGATATTTCTCTGTTGTTTTTAATGTATTGTAAAATGTATAAGCACATCACTGGCCTCTACCTACTGAATACGACAAGCAAAATGGTATCTTGACATTGTCAAAAGACCCTTTAGGCCAAAATTACCCCTGGTTGAGACTACTGAAGTAAAGGATCCAAAAACAGTATACAAGGTCAGTAGAAAATAACAGATCTAAAATTCAAACCTGAGTCCTTCTAAATGTAAAAGGCCTTTCCAACTAAACAACACTTTCTCTCATGCCCCCAGTGTTCATACACATGGAGACACACATACACACACAAACACACATGTACACATAGGCATATAACATGTGAGGACCCAAGTGTACACAGAACAAGCGCATGAAAGCTTGTGCACAGAACAAGCACATAAACACATGCATGCACACAACACACATGCCTGCACATGCACACCCAGACATGACTTAGAATAAAATGAAACCTATAGAACACTAGAAGGTAGGGTAGGAGTGAGTGTGAAGGGGGGTTCAGATGTTCCATGAGTGACCTGTGTGCCTTGAGTACAAGGCAGAAGATACAGAAGTGCAAAGTTGGCTAGGACTCTATTTAGAGACTTTCACTCTTCTCTTAACCTTTTGTGAACCCAGATAAAGGAGGGTGCAGAGCCTGGTGACTTTGTGTCACTGATGACTGGCAAAGTCAAGGCAGTAGCCCAAGTCTGAGACTCTAGCAATGTTGGGGATGGCCAGGGATGACTGAAACCATTTTCTTTTCATCTGCACTTTGAAATTACAGACTCATGGGTATCAGAGAGGAAAGGTTAACATACCAAAAGTTGGGGGAAGATGTACTCTCATCTCACCACTTTGGTTATAGGTCTGACTGCAGCAAACAAAGCTTAAATTCTTTGAGTGTCTGTCTCTTTTTCTAATTATATTATTGTTATTCAAATACAGTCTGCGTTTTCTCCCACCACCACCCCTACCCAGGCATGCCCCCCTCCTTCCCCTGATTACACCTGCCTTTGGTTTTGTGCCCATTATAGTAGTTTCTGAAAACACTTCCCCTCTTTCCTCCATTATGCCTTCCCACCTCACCTCTGCTTACTGTCAGATTGTTCTTAATTTCAATGTCTCTGGTTGTATTTTGCTTGCTTTTTTGTTTTGTTGATTAGGTTCCACTTAAAGGTGAGATCATATGGTATTTGTCTTTCACTGCCTGGCTTACTCCACTTAGCATAATTCTCTGCAGTTCCATCCATGTTGTTGCAAAAGTTAGAAGCCAATTTTTCATTTTGTTATGTAGTATTTCATTGTGAAAATACACATTGTTTTTTGATCCATTCACTTACTGATGGGCACTTGTGTTGCTTCCAGACCTTGGCTATTGTAAATCATGCTGCTATGAACATTGGGGTGCATAGGTTCTTTTGGATTGGTGTTTCAGGGCTCATAGGATATAATCATAGCAGTGGAATTGCTGAGTCAAAAGGCAATTACATTTCTAGTTTTCTGAGGAAATTCCATTGTGTTTTCCACAGTGGCTGCACCATATGCATTCCCACCAACAGTGCACTAGGGTTTCCTTTTCTCTACATCCTCTCCAACACTTGTGGTTTGTTGATTTGTTTATGATGGCCATTTTGACTGGTGTGAAGTGGTATCTCATTGTGGTTTTAATTTGCATCTCTCTAATGAGTAGTGAGGCTGAGCATCTTTTCATATGTCTCTGGGCCCCTCTGTATATCCTCCTTGGAGAAGTGTCTGTTCACGTCCTTTGACCATTTTTTAATTCAGTTGCTTGTCTTCCTGGAGTGGAGTCACGTCAGTTCTTTTTGTATTTTGGAGATCAAACCCTTGTCCGAGGTATCATTGGCAAATATGTTTTCCCATGTAGTTGGTTCTCTTTTCATTTTAATCCTTTTTTTTTCTTTAGCCATGCAGAAGCTTTTTAATTAGATGAGATCCCATTTGTTTATTCTTTCTTTTATGTCCCTTGCTTTAGGGGACACATCATTGAAGATGTTGCTGCGTGGAATATCTGAGATTTCCTGCCTATATTTTCCACTAAGACTTTTATGGTGTCATGACTTATATTTAAGTCTTTTCCACCTTGAATTTATTTTTGTGTATGGTGTAAGTTGGTGAATGAGTTTCATTTTTTTGCATGTAGCTGTCCAGATCTCCTAACACAATTTGTTGAAGAGGCTATTTTTACTCCATTTTATACTTCTGCCCTCTTTGTAAAATATTAATTGACCATAGAGACTTGGGTTTATTTACGGACTCTCTGTTCTGTTCCATTGGTCTATGTGTTTGTTCTTATGTCAGTACCAGGCTGTTTTGATTACAGTGGTCTTGTAACACAGTTTGATATCAGGTATTGGGATGCCTCCTACTTTGTTCTTCTTTCTCAAAATTGCTGCAGCTATTCAGGGTCTTTTATGGTTCCATATGAATGTTTGAAATGTTTGTGCTATATCTGTGAAATATGTCATGGGTGCTTTAATATGGATTGCATTGAAACTATAAATTGATTTGGGTAGTATGGAGATATTGATAATGTTAATTCTTCCAAACCTTGAACATGGTAAATACTTTTATTTATTTGTGTCTTCTTTAATTTCTTCCTTCAGGTTTGTGTGGATTTCTGAGTACAGGTCTGTTACCTTCTTGGTTAGGTTTATTCCTAGGTACTTTCTTTTTCTTGTTGCTATATCAAATAGGATTTTTTCCCTGATTTCTGTTTCTGATATTTCATTATTGGTATATAAAATGCCTTTGATAATGACTTTGTATCCCACTGTTTTGCCAAATTTACTTATTAGGTCAAGTATTTTTTTCTTTTTGGTGGAGTCTGTAGAATTTTCTATGTACACTATCATATCATCTGTAGCCACAGTTTTACTTCATCCTTTCCAATTTGGATGCCTTTTATTTCTTTTTGTTGTCTGATTGCTGTGGCTAAGACTTCAAATACTATGTTGAATAGGAGTGGTGAAAGCGGGCATCCTTGTCTTATTCCTGATCTAAGTGGGAAATCTCTGAGTTTTTTGCCCATTGAGTATGATGTTGACTGTAGGTCTCTCATATATGGCTTGATTATGTTGAGGAATGCTCCTTCTATTACCATTTTGCTAAATGTTTTTATCATAAATGGGTGCTGTACCTTATCAAATGCTTTTTCCACATCTATTGATATGATCATGTGATTTTTGTCTTTCATTTTGTTTATGTCATGTATACGTTTACAGATTTGTGAATATTGCACCATCCTTGCATCCCTGGGATATATCCCACTTGATCATGGTGTATGATTTTTTTTAACATATTGCTGGATGCGGTTTGTTAATATTTTGAAGAGGATTTTAGTATCTATGTTCATTAGTGTTATTGAATTGTAGTTTTCTTTCTTTGTTATGTCTTTATCCGGTTTTGGGATTAGGATAATGCTGGTTACATAAAGAATTTGGGAGTCTTCTATCTTGGATTTTTTGGAGTAGTCTCTGAAGAATAGGGGTTAGCTTGTCCTTAAATGTTTTTTAAAATTCTCCTGTGAACACGTCTGGTCCAGGACATCTGTGTGCTGGGAGTTTTTTCGTTAGTGCTTCAATTTTATCAACTATTATTTGTTCAGGCTTTCTGCTTCTTGATACAGTTTTGGAAGAATGTATTTTTCTAAGAATTTATCCACTTCACCTAGGTTTTCAAATTTCTTGGTACATTGTTATTCATAGTATTACTTACAATCTTTTGTATTTCTGTGATATCAGTTGTAATCTCTCCTCTGTTATTTCTGATTGTGTTTACATGGGTCTTCTCTTTTTTCTTGATGCGTTTTCTTAAATGCTTGTCGATTTCTTTACCTTTTCAAAGAACTAGCTTCTGGGTTTATTCATCCTTAGAATTGTGCTTCTGGTCTCTATTTTGTTTCATTCTGCTCCTATCTTGGTTATTTCCTTCCTTCTATTTGCTCTGGGTCGTCTTTGTTGTTGTTCCTCCAGTTCTTGTAGGTGGATGATTATATTGTTTATATGAAATGTTAGTCTTTTTTAGGTAGGCTTGTATCACTATGAACTTCCCACTCAGGACTGCCTTTGCTATATCCCATAAGTTTTGGTTTGTTGTCAGTTCATTTTCATTTCTTTCCAGAAACTTTTTTATTTTTTCCTTGATCTCTTTCTTAACCCATTCATTGTTTAATAGCATGCTATTCAATCACCATGAGTCTCAGTGTTTTTGAGTTTTTTCCTTTTGGTTGGTTTCTAGTTTCAGTTCCTTGTGGTCCAAGAAAATGCTTGATATCATTTCAATTTTCTTGAATTTGTTGAGGCTTGTTTTGTGGCCTATCATGTGGTCTGTCTTTGAAAATGTTCCATGTCCATTTGAAAAGAATGTGTATTTTGTGTCTTTGAGATTAAAAGTTCTATATATATCACTTAAGTTCATTTGATCTAGAACTTTGTTGAATGCCGTAATATCTTTGTTGATATTTTGTTTGGAAGATCTGTCCATTTTTGACAGTGGGGTGTTAAAATCTCCAACTATAATTGTTGCTGTCTATATCTTTCTTGAAGTCCTCCAAGGTTTTCTTTATATATTTGGGTGCTCCTATGTTGGATGCGTCTATATTTACAATGTTTTTATCTTCTTGATGGATTCTTCCCTTGAGTAATGTGAAGTAACCTTCTGATCTCTCCTTATGGCCCTTTTTGAAGTGTATTCTCTCTGATACAAGTATTGTTATTCAAGCTTTTTCTTTTTCCTTGTCCATTTGCTTGGAATATTTATTTTTAGCCCTTCAGTTTCAATCTGTGCAGGTCTTTTTTCTGAGGCAGGTCTCTTGTAAGAGTGGGTCATGCTTTCATATATAGTCAGCTATTCTATGTCTTTTGATTGGAGCATTTAATCCCTTTATATTTAAGGATATTATTGACTTATACTTATTCATTGCCATTTTTTTTTTGTACCTGGGTTCCTCTCTCTCTCTCTCTTTTTACCTTTTCTTAAAGCAGATCCTTTAGCCTTTCTTGCAGTTATGGTTTGGAGGAGGTGTATTCTTTGAGGCCTCTTTTGTCTGGGAAAATCCTTATTTGGCCTTCCATGTTAATTGAGAGCCTTGTTGGATAGAGTAGTTTTGATTGTAGGCATTTTTTCCCATTACTTGGAATATTCCTTGCCAATCTCTTCTGGCATGGAGTGCTTCATTTGAGAAGTCAGCTGCTAGTCTTATCGGGGCTCCCTTGTATCTTACTTCCTGTTTTGCACTTATTGCCTTAAAGATTGTCTCATTTTCTTGGAATTTTTCCATTTTAATTATGATATGTCTTGCAGTGGGCCTCTTTGGGTTCCTCTTGATTGGGACTCTCTGTGTTTCCTGGATTTGTGTGACTTTTTCTCTCATCAAATTAAGGAAGTTTCCATCATTACTTTTTCAAACAGGTTTTCCCTCCCTTGCTCTTCTTCTTCTGATATTCCTATTATATGGATAATATTATGTTTTGTGTTGTCCTGCAGTTCCCTTCACACCTCTTCATTCTTTCTGAGTTTTTTTCCTTTTATTGCTCTTTCTGTTTTTCCCCCTATCTTGTCCTCTAGTTCACTGATTCAATCATTTGCTTCATCTAGACTGCTTTTGATTCCTTCTACTATATTCTTTAATTCAGAAATTGTATTTTTCATTTCCTCTTGGCCCTTTTTGAAAGTTTCTATTTTCTTTTTCATTTTGATATAGTTTGCAGTGATTTCATCATAGTTTCCCTGTAGGCTTTGGTAATTCTCAGTGAGCTCATTGAGCTTCCTTATAACCACTACTTTGAAGTCATTGTGTGATAGTTGACTTGCCTCTGTTTCATTTAGCATTCTTTCTGAGAATTCCTCCTTTCCTTTTATTTGGGGTTTGTTTCTTTGTCTTCCCTTTGTTTGTGAGACTCTTCTCATTAGTCTCTGCTTCTTAAATTGAACTGTTCTGATTGCCTGGGTTTGTGTTGTGAACTTGTATGCTAGGAGACCTGTGAGATTCAGTGGTGCAGTCTCCTTGATCTCCTGAACTTGCTGGTCTTGGGCTATCATTTATGTTGGTTCTCTGTATATCTTTCAGTTTTGATTGTTGTTTTGTCTCTCTTTGTGGATCCTTCCCTCCAGCTGTTTAAATGAGGGTCACTCCACCCACCTCATCTTGTATTATGTTTTGCAGGTGGGGGCAGATTGTGTCAAAGCTGTTTCTTCTTTCTGTCTGAGGTTATGAGGCTTCTCTCTCACTATTGTTCAATTATTTGTTCTGGGTAATTTCTCCACTGTTTAGTGATAATTCCAGATTGGTCCTCGGTGAGGGTTAGTGTGGCTTCCAGTCACTCCTCTTCCATCTTCTTTTATTATCTGTTAGTGGTTCCTTTGTTGGTGGATTCTCTCTTCCAGCATGTATATTGGTTACTACAGTTCCCACCTATTCTTTTATGTGATTTGTTGCAGGGGGGAGGCAAAATGGATTAAGACAGTCGGAGAGTATTCTATGGGATTTAAAGTACCAACCCATAGAGATGAGATAGGAGATCCTTTGGATAAGTATAGTGTTAACTGTGATATTTTACCCAACTAGCCACCTTTTGGAAAGGGTGGTAAAGTGATGAGACTGTTGTTAGAGACGGGAAGGGTTGTGAGTTGATTCCAGAAAGCAGAGAGCTTGTGGGTGGTCAGATCATGAGATATAGTGAGAGTAAAGGACAGAAAATAGGTGTAGTGTGAGAGAATAGAGTTAACCACAACAACAGTAGTAAAGTTCTGGAAGATAGTTAAATAGGCTCAGATCTGGGAGGGGTGCTGTGTAGTGTTTTCAATTGTATGGAACAACAGTTACTTACAATAACACTCGAACAACAGTCATATGACAGAAACTATACAATCTGAATAACAAGAATAGAAAGTATATGACCTAGAGTAGTGTGCTATTGGAACACATGTGAAGTAAAAGAAGGAAAAGTGAAATACACTATGAAAGAGAGAACAAGGAATACCAGTCAAACAGTGCAATTAAACCAAGAAATAAAACGAAGAAAACTAAACTGAAAGTAGAGAAATAAAAAATACTAATAAAATAAAAGATGTTATAGTAATGAATAAATACTAATAAAAATAAAAAGTAACATGCAAGTTTCTGCAATAGCAAAGTGAAATTTATCTCAGTTTCTCTGTTGTTGGGATTAGACTTGTGATCCCTCTTGGGGTCTGACTCTGGTCCTTTCATATAGCTCCAGGTCTTATTGTCTCACTTGGGAAAAAAATAAAGAAAAAAGAACAAAATTTTAAAAAGCCTCCTTCTGACTTTAAACCCATCAAGTGAACTCTGCTGGTCTTCCTGGCTGGCAAAGACTGAGGTGGGTCGGGCTTTGCTTTTCTGCATTCCTATGATTTGTGAGGATAGGGTCTAGTCTGGGTAGCAATATTCACAATTGCCCAGCCTTCAGCCCAGTTCCTTCATCTGCTGTGGAGCCCCTACAGCCCATCTGCGCCAGGCCAGTGCCTTCAATCCTCCAGCTGTGCGGTACTTGAGGTGCACTGATCAACAGCTCCCTCCCCTGCCAAACAGGGAGTGTACAGTGACTCCAGGATGGACCTGAATGCTTGAAGTCACTGGTGAGAATAAAGATGAAGTGCCAGATGCACAGGGGCGGTGATCACCTGCTTAGACTATACACGCCAGCTGGGTCTTTGTGACCTAGCACCATCTTCTTGCTCTTTGCTCTTCTAGGAGCTAGTCACTCTTGAAGTCTCTTCAGTGTAGCTCAGCTCCCCCACTGAGTTAGTCTTTCTGCAGAGTGCTAACTCCCTGAGCCCTGCTGTTGTCCTCTGGGGGGTGGGGGGATGGTGTGTGTGTATCTCTTCCTTCCTTTTAGCCATCCAGCCTAGCTGCTTAGGGTGGGTGTGTTACCATGTATGAGGCGGTGGGAGTGTGACCACATCCACTGGGGTGTCAAGGGCTGGTGCGTGGCAGTGGGAGGTCTCCGCTGCTGAATTGTGGGGGAAGGGCGCAACTACGGTTGTGGGGTCAAGGACGCAGTGCCGCTAGTGCAGCACCTTGGCAGGTATGTGGCCAAAGTTTCTGCCACAGTGGGTGCGTGGCTGAAGTTGTGGCTACAGTGGCTATAGGTTTGCCGCGGGGCACAGGGGGTGGCCGCTGCGGTAGAGTTCCCTAAACAGCCATGGAGAGCCTCTTTTTGAACAAAATCCTCTTGTTCACCTGCCACTCCTAACAAGCACCCAGGATCTCACAGAGCCCAACTTTTCGACCAGATCAGAGACAATCTGGGTCAGGATTTGTCCCAGCCCAACCATTCTCCCTTCTCCAGGCATCGCTCAGCTCCACAATTTCTCTGGTAAAGACCCAGTTGGCATCTAGTCTCAGTGGGTAATCACCGCCCTGTGCATGTGCTACTTCGTCTTTATTCCCCCCAGTGATTTTAAGCATCCAGGTCCATCCTGGAGTCACTCTACCTTCCCTGTTTGGCAGGGGAGGGAGCTGTTTATTTGGCTCTCTTCCAAGAATCCTGGCAGTCCTGGGAGGTGCCAGGCCTGGGGCTGCAGCAGCCCTGGTCCCTGTGCTGGTCCCAGGGACCTTACCATCCCAAAGCAATCTCCTTACCATCTGTTTTTCAATGTCCTCTACAATTTTTGCCTCCAACATTTGTATATGCTGGGGTACCATTGGCCGTTCACTCTGTTCCTCAGAAGATTGGCTAGGTGTTCCACCTGCCCACAGGGGGAAGTGGGCTCAGCTCCCACCTCTGTTTCATATTCTGACATGAGTCTCTGTCTCTTATGTTGTAATATAAAGAGTCTGATGGCATCTGTCACAGTATAGATATATGGTAAGTGATAGCAGGTTTATTATTATTTATTTGCTTTTTAAAGATTTTATCACTTTATTGTTCAATTACAGTTGTCTGCATTTTCCCCCCACCACTCTGCCCCCAACCAATCCCACCTCCCTCCCTTGTTCCCACCCTCCCCCTTGGTTATGTCCATGTGTCCTTCATACCAGTTTATTATTTTATTATTGTTATTATTATTTCTCTATATAAAAATTATGTAGGCACACTATATCTATGATTGTTTATATGGCAAGCAACCCAGAAGCATTAGGACGGTTGACTGATAACATAAATTTATACATTTGTACATGTCTTATTTTCCTTGGATTGTCTTTACAGATATATATTTTTGCATTTTTTAAACTTCATTTAAATCCTTTGAGTACTAAGTTTCTACTCCTAAGGAAAACCCTTTGTCATATTACAAGTTAAAAATAGAATGTGCCCTAGCTGGTGTGGCTCAGTGGATTGAGTGCCAGCTTACGAACCAAAGGGTCATCAGTTCAATTCCTAGGCTAGGACACATGCTTGAGTTGCAGGTCAGGTCCCCAGTAGGGGGCACATGAAAGGCAACCACATACTGATTTTTCTTTCCCTCTCTTTCTCCCTCCCTTCCCCTCTCTAAAAATAAATAAATAAAATCCTTATAAAAAATAGAATGTTTATCTCCAAGTCTCTGGGTTATTAACAGAAACCTTATATCATAGTAACTAAATTAAATACCTCTGTGATTTTTCACTGAGTTACAGTGTTGCATGTCAGTCATCTTTTAGGCATGTTTAAATTAATTTGTGTGCATATCAAGTTGACTTTAATAAAGTGCTGTGTGATTTTTCTTAACTAGAAATCACATGTATCAAATATATTTATACACATATGATTTTATATAGTTGTATGTAATATATGTATATACAAATACATAATCACACACAAATGTACACATTCTTTGCTCTTGTTTGATCTAGTTATTCTGCAATCTTAGCCAGAAGGCAAGTACATTATTTGACATCAATTGACCAACACAATCCACTCTTTCTGTTTTCCTTTACATTGTCAGAATAGAAAAACAATATATTATTTTCTTGCATTCTTTTTCCAAATACCACAGCTAAGTTGTTTGCATGTTAGTTGCCATATTTGATTTTCTTGGGTTGATTTATAAGGTGATGAGCTTTTAAAGACGTTTCCCACAGGAAATTTATTTTCTTTGAAATTATTTTGCTGCTAGATTCAAGTGTTTCTGTCACCCAAGACCATAGTCATTGCTGGTTTCATCAATTGGATGATGCATGGGAATTTACTTTGAATAAATCTAGCCAAGCTTATTATAGCATATGTCTTTCTTTCAGGTCATTTTATGGTGATCATTTTATCCAATTTTTACTAAGCAATTAAGATAAGAAAGCCTGTAGAAATTAAACTTTCCACAAAGATTTCAGAGTCATTAATATATAAAGAAATAGCTGGTTTTAGATTGCTTTTCTAACGTTCCCCTTCCTTCCTAATTAAGAATGTTTGTTATGACCTTGGAATTTTCCTTAAAACTCTTTCTTTTACCATTGCTGTCTTTTTCTAAGTACTTTGGTGGAACACAGGTAGCAGTTGTTGCTTTTGTTGTTATTATTATTTTTAGGAAAAGAGCTTTGAAGTGAACAAACTTGCATTTAATCCTGGCTTCATCATGTAGGAACTGGGTGAACTTCAACATCTGTGAGTCTTGTATCTCCCACTAGTGAAGTGGAGATGATAAAACCTCTCATCCAGTCTCTAGGGGGCCACACATACCTGCAGAAAAACAAACAAAAGTGCTGGCTAATCAGATTTCCAAGAATTATCACTACTATCCAATTGCTTTCATCTCAGATAAACACACTGTCTTGTTACAAGAATTTTATTTTCTTCTTTCTAACATGATTCCTCACCACTTTCCTTTTTCTGTTCTACCTCTACTCTCAACTTGAGACCTTGCCTAATATCTCAATGGTAAAAAAAAAAATAGGTTCAGTTGGGAATCCCAATCTCTCCTCTGCTCAGTCTCATTGCATCTGTGTTCACACCTATATGCTCTCTCCTTTTATGACCTGAACCATGAGGCCAAATCTTTCACTTGTAGTCTGTCTCAGTTGTTCTTCCTCACTGAAGCACTTTGTTTCCACTAATTTCCTCTCTTTCCCACATCTTTC
>VMDR010028438.1:0-13165 GCA_007922815.1 Macrotus californicus
AAATATTAGACCTTCCAGTAGTTCCCGCTATTGGTTTTAAAATAGATTACAAAATCTCAAAGTTAATAAAACATAAAATGGAACTGTGCATAGCCATGACATAAATTTATATTTCGAAAACAGAATCTTAACTGTGCACACACACACACACACACACACACACACACACACAAAACAGCTTTCACCAAACCAGATACCCTTTGTCCATTCACATTTTTAGCAAGTTCCCACATGAAACTTTTCTTCAAGCTCCTGTCGACACTGACATCCCCATTTCCTGGGATACGAAAGCATGTTTCTTTGCTCTTGCTTTTTATCAGTAAACATTCCTTGAACACTGAGTACAGGCCAAGCGCTGTGTTGGGGACCAAGGATACAGCAGGAAGTACAACGGACATGAACGGTGCGTGTTCTCTCACTGGACCGTAGGTTCGATGAGTACGAGGCAAGCGCCCGTTACACACAATACTATGAATAGATGACAAACAGTTCTACTCAGGAAAAGAACCAAGCGGGGTCCACTATAGGTGCCAGGTGTCAGAAAAGGCTTCTCCAACAAGTGAGGAAGAAGCATCACGGGAAGGACATCCTAGGCAGGTGGGACAGCACGTGCAAATGTCCGGCAGAGAAAGCCGGGCTCGTGACTTGCTACAATAATCCTTCCCAAATACTCCCTGTAGCTTATTTTTTTTACTTTATTTGACAGGTAACATCAGAACAACCAAGCCTGATTTGAGACAAAAAAAAGAAAAATCAGTACGTTATTTACTTCGCAGATTAAATGCTCTGTCCTATTCTATTTACACTTATTTATCCTCCCTCAACACAAGTTTCAAGTGCCCTTACTATAAAAGACATAAACTGAAATAATGACAACATTGGAGTAAAAGGAGAAACCGAAATCACGAGAAAGAAGAAACATATTCCAGGAGAAAGAACTAACGTAGGAATGGGTGTGGAGTCTCCACGTGGCCAGAACAACACTCAAGGAAACCAGAAACCTGGTTATCATCCCAGATCCAGCTGGGGATACAGGTGCCATGTGGCATCTGATCAGAGCAGGCCAGCAAGGACACAACAGGTGCTTAGCAAAGGAAAAAGATTCACCACCAATCCCACCAAAAAAAAAAAGGCCTGTAGTGATTTCTACTTTCATCTAATCGAGCTTCCTGCTCATTGTAAGATACACATAAAGATTCATGTCAATTTTCACAAATGAACGGATGGAATTTCAGAGCCACCCACATCAAAACTCAGAACTACCACTTTTCTAGGTGCCCCTGGGCAGCAGGTGGCAGGCATAATAAAACAGAACAGAGGGCACCCAAAATAAAAAAAATGCTACCCAAAGATTGCCAGTCTTGAGAGTCTCTGAGAAATCTGGAAGCCCAGCGACAACCTCTGAGTCCTTGCTCTGCAGCACGCCCACCACCACTGCCGCGTACACGCTCTCAGCCTGCGTCTAGGACCGCGCCGTAGGTCACAGCTGGGGAGGGACGAGGTGCTGACAAGTAACGTGCCATGTGGGCACTTTATATAGGATCACGGTCCAGCTCGGACTCCGGATTTATCCAACCTCACTTCCAGCCCCTTCATTCATTCTCTCTCCCTCCTCCCCCATTCACCCTCCCCACTTCTGTATCCCCCTCTTTCTCTTCTCTCTCTCTCTCTGCACCCCCTCCCTCTCTCCTCCTCTTTCTCCATCCACACATACACATACACATACTGATACAGTCTCTCTTTACCTGAAGGAAGGAGACAGGGCCCTTTCTAAATAGTCTCCAGGCCATAACCCCAAAACCTTGCAGCATGCCTGTGAAGCTGTGAATAGCTGGAAAAATCTGACAATTTCTTTACCAAGTGACAGAAAGTAGGATGAGGGGCTAGCTGAGGTTCTGTGACAGGAGAGCCCTGCTGATCTGCCAAGTGTGGGGTCATTTCACTGTCCATCCTGACTCAAACCTGAGGGGAGGAGACGAATGGGTAGTGCCCAAAAGGGGCCACAAATATGCCCTGGGCTGGATTTCCTGGGATGGTCCCTATGTCTCCTGCTCCAGTTCTCTTGGCAGTCCCCAAGCCCAGCCTGGCCTTGCTGATCAGCTTCTCTCAGCCCAGTGTGCTTGGACGAGCCATGCTGGAAGCTTCCATTTGTTCCTCTGGCCCCCTACCCTTCTCCACTTGCTCTGGGTCCCAGGACTGACCACCCGCCCTATGGCATCTGGCTGTGGGGCCAGAAAAAGGGCCAGCACACTGCAGGGTGGTGAAGGCAGGATATTATTCCTCCCACTAAGTCCCTCCCAGGGTCATCTCAGGCTGGCCACCTCTTCAGGTCACAGGGATGGGAGCCACTGCTCTTCGCCACCATCTGTCTGACACTGATGATCAGTTATGATCTTGCCATGGTCCCCTCCTGCCTAGAAACATGTGTGCACAGGTTCCTCGGTTAACTCCTCATACTGATGTCCAGCCTAAGCACCCTCGGCAGAGATGTGGCGGGGACCCACGAGGGATTTTCACTCTGTGGAAACCATGCTTAGTTAGACAAATAACATCACTGTTTTGGGAATGGTTTCTTTTTAAAATACAAATCAAATAACTCCTCTTCAAAGTTAAACCTCACCCAGCCATATACAAAAACCATCCAGCCCTAGTACTATTTTTATCATTATTTATGCCAATATTGTCTTTGGGGGGGCATCAGGAATCTGACAGGGAACTGTGAGAGAGATAAAAGGTTTAACAGAAATGGAAGCTCAGAAAAGAATGTGTCTGGACAGACACGCCTATTTATTACAATAACAGCCCAATAAAAGTTCATAGCCCCTATTGTTCAGGCCTTCCTCTTAGGAAGAAGTGGGATTCCATGCAGATGCAGACCCATCCCCTACTAATTACCGATTTCCTCTTGAAGAGTCAGACAGAACAGGAGTGAGCTTCTCTGGGATTAAATGGCAAACTGGTTTCCCTTCATTCAGTTGAAAGTATTTAAGTTTATAGTAAAATCTCCAAATACGTAGTATGTTTGGTTTTTTTTTTTAAAGAGGAGCTGCCTTTAATTTTGTCTGAAAAAAAGGGAAAGTTATAGTAAAACCATCAAACTTCATCAACAAAGGAACTTCCTGGGGACTCTGTATTTAGCTCCTCCGGTGCTTGGTCTTGCCATGGCTACCTCAGAAATGATGTCCAGGAAACTGACCCTGAGCCTAAAGGTTTTCATGTACCAGCCCAAATTCAATGTTTCATATACTGCAATTACAAAAGCAGGAAATTGAATAAATGCATTTTCCAGGGTTACCACGAGCGGAAATGACTAGAGCTGAGTCAACAAGAAAACACAAGATCCAGGGCCTCTTGCTTAGCATTCTGACGGTTCAAGCCTTCGTGTTGCTCAGTAAATGGTCTACATTCCACAAAAATGAGAAAGGCATAACTCTGTACAATTTTTTTCTTAGATGATAGTTATCCACTGAATCCAGGTAGAAAAAAGGCAGAGTGGGATTGGGGCATATCTGAAAGGATGAGAGAAGAAGAAAAATAACTGCTTGCTGCTCTAAGTGTCACCATTTTATGTGAGACAGGTTAACGGAGAGAGGATATTCTGAAGATTTTCACTGTGAATCTTTGTGACATTCTCACTGTCCTGTGACCACCCAGCACTGGTGGACTGCTTCACAGCAGAAAGGTGTGTATGTCCTTCACTATGTGAACCCTGAGGGAAAAAAAAACAAGGAGAGACACCTGCTGAGAAGGGCTCCTGGTGACGAACTGAGCTTTAAAAGAAAAAGGCAGAGGCCAGCAGGCATTTCTGCCCAGAGGCATCTCACAAGCACTGCCCTTCAGGGAGAAGCCCGCACTGAACTGCCTGCCTGCACTGAGTTTCTGCCACCTGAGCCAGCTCTTTAAAGGTTTCCTGAAATGCTATTATAACCAATAATAGCAAGGAGGCCTTTCTCATCAGTCAGAACTGCACAGCTCTGACCAATCAGAGGAGCTCTATTCTGACCTATTAGGCCAGTACCTTTTGGACCAATCAAACATTGACGATTTGGTGGTCCTCATTTGCATGAGGATGGGCAAAGTAGGACCCAGAGACAGGGACTTCTGTCCATAGAAGCCAGCTCAGACAGTGCACTTCCCACCAAAGACTGAAGACAGCATTTCTCCAGCTAGAGCCGAAACATGGAAGCTGTGTCCCTGGAGCAGTGTGGAGCCGACCCTTGTGGAGCAGAGCTGCCTAGCTGATCGGGGCCTGGGGGTCCCAGGGCCACCTCACAGCCATGCTGTTTCACTGCCCTGCTGTGTCACCGCTGAGTTGTTCACACTGGACAAAGTTCCTTCTTCACTGCACCCCAGACTGGGGATTCCTGTTGGCGCTGAATTGGCGCCAATGACCACGAGTGGACAACCAGTGAGGTCTTCTGTCTGAACCATTATTAGTAATCATTGAAAAGGACAAATAGTGAATTTCATTGCAGTAGGAAGGTTTAAAGAGCCCAAGCTCAGATCACCACCCTTGGAAGAGGGAGCAGATTTCAGCCACATAGAAAATATTTCTAATAAGTACGAAAGTCCAATGCTGACTGGGCTGTTCCCAAAAATCTGAGGTAGTTTCAAACATGGACTTGAGGGTCAGTCTCAATTCAAGAGCTGGCTCTGCTGTTTTTGTTGAGCTCACAGCCCATGGCAGATGGTCTGCCAAGATGGCTGCTAACTCTCCTCTGTCCATCCCTGTGTGCCCACAGGGCTCCACCTCCCTCTCCTGGAATCTGGGCTCACTCCACAACTCACTTTGCCCTCAGAGAAAGTGGCCAAGTGATGCTATGCGACTTCAGACCTCTTTCTTCGGAAGCTTTTGCAGCTTCCACATTTGCCCTTTTAGAAGCCCTCCACCATGTAAAGAAGGTCATCTTACCTTAGGATGAGAGACCATGGAGAGACAGAGGCAGACCAGCCAGAGGGGACTCCCAGTCCCCCAGCCAACAGAAAGACCAAGGCCCCAGATATGTGAGTGAGGTCATCTTGGCTTACGTGGCCCCAAGTACGTGACCCCAATATCTCATAAGAGAGCCGGCCAGTCCCAGCCAGCTTAGCTGAGACCCCGAACCTCTAGAGCAGAGAGGCGCTGACCTGCTGAGCCCCCCCTGAATCTCTGACCACCAGATCTGAACAAATAAAATGGTGGTTAAGTCCACTAAGTTTGGAGGTGGTTTGTGAAATAGAAATAGATGATTCATCTGTAAAATGTTCCACCCAGCGCTTACCACACTGGTGAGGAGCAGGGAATATACAGGATTCTCAGGGCAGGAGAAGTGCTTAGTAATAAACACCCCATCGAAATGGCCTCTTGTTGCTATTGTCGTTGTCAAAGCTGAGGGTGAATGACTTGCCCAGAATGTTGTAAAGGGGGAGCTTTTTTTTTTATTATTTAAAGGAGACTGTTTCTCAAACCCTCTGAGGGCCCTTTCTCACCCACACAGTCAATGGGTGCTGAACAAAGGTGACCTGAAAACCTGCCCTAGACCTCATGCTCCCTCAGAGAAAATGGTCTGTGTCCTGGAGAAGTTGCAGCCCCTTCGATGGAGGCGTCTCCTACAGACCCGGCTTTCAGAGCAGCCCAGGCAGATCTGTAAGCACAGTCTTTCGGGGTGACACCCTCCCTGCAACTTCAGGGGGGCAGAGATCCGCTCCTGGTCTCATGGAAGCTACAGTGGACCAGTTGAGTATTCTTTCTAGGGAGGTATGAATGGGTAACTCAGAGACCAACAGTTAGTAGATGTCAACGAGGCCCCAGAAAGAAGGCGGATAGCCTTGGCAAGCAGCAGCAACCGGGGACAGAGCAAAAACACGTCACCACAAGAACAAATGCTAAGGGATTCCTACAGGAACCTGGTTCCGGGATTCTGTTACGGTGTTTGTGAAGGCTGCTGGGTTTCTGTGGAAGATGACTATGGCCCTAATTTCCCTAATATCTTTATAATAAAACCTCTTTTTGTTTTTTGCAATCATCACTTTTTGCAATCAAGACAATATGAATAAAACAAGAGGTGGCTGCCCGGGCTGGTGTGAGCGTCATCCTGTGAACTGAAAGGTCGCGGGTTTGATTCTCAGTCAGGGCACATGCCTAGGTCGCCACGGTCAGGCGTAAGAGACGACAACCATTGATGTTCCTCTCCTTCTCTCTCTCTCTAAAATCAATAAGCACATCCCCAAGTGAGGCTTTAAAAAAAAAAAGAGGTGGTTGGGAGGGGTATCACTTTAGCAGCTCTTAGCTCTTTAACCTTGAGGAGCCACTCCAAATACATGTGCAACCTAAGTAACATCGGTATGTTTGGCCCACACATGAGCTTCCAACAAATACTCAGGTGTCCCGAAGGAGGTGGTTGCCTCCTACACTGGAAATTCTGGAGCTGCCACTGAAGATGACACACTGACACACTTTGGAACGTTGTCATCCTTTTTGCCATTTGCTCCTCACGTCACAAGAAAATTCCTGCCCAAGGCTTTAAGGTTTTTCCAAAGCAGCCCATTCCTCCCCACCCCCTCCCCGCCACTCCACCCTCTTTTGATTTGTGAGCTAATTCCTACCCCCTGCACAGACTGGCCACTGTCGCACTCTGTACCAGCACTAGGACCCATCAGTCACTCACAGAAATCATCTAGTGCTGACCACAGCACCCCTTTCCAATTTCACCCCCCTCCCCACGGTGTGTCAGCTTTTGTCCATGTGTCCCACCCAAGGGTCCCTCCTCCACCTGCAGGCCCTCCCACCTACCATGTCCTTTCAGACTTACCCCCAACAGCACCTTCATAGACTTGTCCGCTTGGTTTTATGTGGGACTGGGATGTTTTATCAAGTTAGCCCAGACAAGTCTTTATAAGCCTTTGTCTAAGAGGACTTAGTTGTAAAATGCTTAAAGGACTTTATAATGTAAATTCAACCCTTGTAATGTAAATCCAGCTGTACAGCCCCTGTGAACAGAGTGAGATCAGTGTTAATGTACTTACTATTTAATTATTCTCCCTTCTCCCCACACCCCAGGAATGTAAGGGTTCCCAGGGCCAGGAAGAACATCTTTCACTTTTTTCTCACTTTTCAAAGCATCTCTGCAACCTGGGAAGACTAGATACTGACCTGGAGAATGATAAGAAAAATTGGGAAACACCCCAAATCAAAAGGGGTATTGTGGCTCTGTGAGGTCCTGACTACGCTCCCCTTTCTGATTCTTCTGTTTCATCGGCCATAAATTCACTTACAGCTTTACCAGCTTCTTCGTGCCACAGTCTGTGAACTCTTTCAGTATTCTTAAATAACACAAGTCAGAACTATGAAAATGCCAACATTGTAGTTTGCATAATATCGCCTTTGGGATAAAACAGGAAATCTGCGACTAGACCCAAGGCATAGACAGGATTACTCATGCCACAGGGTCATTTGTTTAGTTTTTGAAAAATACTTATTTAATGCCTATTAAAGCCATAGCATAATTTCTACAAAAATAGTTTATTATTTTTGTAACTACAATTAGACTTAATAGCAGCTACCAGGTGAGACAGGCACTGAACTCCATTTAATTTTTGCACAATCCTTTGTCACAGGTGACTGACCGAGGCCCTGAGAGGTCAGTCACCTGCCTAGCCCCGCCCCACCCCCCCAATCCCTGGACTCTCCCTGCCTGGAAAGGCCTGAGTTAGGATTCACGTTGATTTCTCCTGATCCTAACGGCCAGGTTCTGCTGCAAGACCCTACTGCAAAGACAGATGGGATTGAAATATCCTCTGTCAATCTAGAAAATATCTTATATATCACTAAAGCCAAGAACATTCCCCACCTTTGGTTTGCCAGCACCATCCAGTAAAGTAATAATTCTTGAACTGGGTTTACTCATAATTGTCTTTTTCACTCCTCAGGTCAACCTGATGCTTTCGGTTTTTTCCTCTTATTTTTCTTTTTCTTGTGCCTGACACTCTCCAGCTTAAAGCTGTGACAGAGGCCTCTTCTGCCTTGTTTGCTCGTTGGGGGCAGTTCTATTTAACGTTCCCTAGCTACTTACCCACTCATTTGAACCTTGCTGATTAATGAGGCCATTTCTCACTCCTACAGTTTATTTCCTACTCCCCAAGGTTAGCGAGGTTATCTGGTGGCAGGTTCCCTGTAACCTGAGCCATTATTCTCTAAGGTACACAGTTGTCAAGCAAATGGCAAAATCACCGTTTGAAGTTTCCTTTTCATTGGGTCAGCATTACAGAAGTAAGCTGTCGTGAGTGTGGCCTTTATAAAAAAGCACCACCTGACCAGGCCAAGTGCTGACCCTAAAACGGGGAGGAGAAATGTCACCCTGGACACTGCAGTTCCTTGAGTTGCCAGGTCCCTTTCCGCTCGGGCAGTCCCCCCCCCCCGCACAGGCCTTTCACTCAACGACCTGTGAGCCTCATCGCAGCCCCCCACCCCGGCCTCGAGCTTACCCTCTAACAACGGTGCCGGTATCACCCCTACTCTTTGAGAAAAGAAGGAAAGTGCCTCCCAGTAACCTGGCATCTAAGCTTGCTATTAGGTCTTTGCCGGATGGGCACGCGGAGAGGGTCGTGTGTGTGTGTGTGTGTGTGTGTGTGTGTGTGTGTGTGTTGGGGGTGGTGGTTAGGGCAGGACTTGGAGTGTGTATGGTCGTTTTCTGTTCGTAAAGTGCAAACTGACCGCGGTATGCTGTAAAAGACGGGGGAGGGTCAGGATAGGGAGATCTGAGCTCAGGGGAGATGGAGCGTGGGAAGCCCAAGAGAGTCAGTGCGTCGGGATTCAGGAACCCGAATAACTCGGGCGACAAGACAAAGCCGAAAACCCCCGCCCCAGAGCGAGTGAGAAAGGGAAGCAACAGAAGCCGATTCCCCAGCGCCCCTCCCATCCCGCAGGCCGGGGTCTGAGACAAAGCCGGGCCGAGAACCCCGGCCCGGGCGTACCATCCCGGGTACGCCCGGGCCCAGTCCTGGGAGGTGCGACCCTTTACCCCGACCCGGGAGCAGAGCGCGACGGGTCAGGTGCCCGGAGCTTCCGGCCCCGCCCAGGCTCGGATCTCGGGCCGCGCCCTCCACGCCCCCACCCGGGCCACGTGCAGCCCAGCGGAGGAACAAAAGGACTGGTGGGATGCGCTCCTCCACCGGATCCGCAGGGGCAGTCGCCACAGTCTATCTGCGCTCTCCGCGGCCTTCCTGGAGCTGTTCCGGGCCAGTCCGCTTCGCTCCGCCCCGCCTAGTCCGTGCGCACTGTCCCAGTCACCCGCTGAGGCTGCCGAGGGCGGGGCGGGGCGGGGCTCGCCTGGCTGCGGGCACTGTGCCCCCCACCCCCAGGCTTGCGCTCTGGCCCCGAGCAACACCGAGACTCGGGGCCGGTCCGAGTCCAGTCCAGGCTGCTGGGGACCTGGTCCACCCAGGCCAAGTTGTGGTCTGCGAGGCGGGAGGCGCGATCCCGGAAGGCGTCCTGGAGGCGCGGGGCCGGAAAGGTGAATCCAGTATTCCCTGTGGGTTGAGCCTAGTATTGTCATTTGGTCCGCTTTTCTCGTTTTTAAACTGATTATCTTCTAAACGCATGTAGCACCTCATCCCCCATCTCACACCACTTTGGCGGTGACCCTCCTCTCCAGGTACGCCTTTCAGGCTACACACACATCTCCCGCCTGCTTTGAGTGTGAGAAGTGCTCAGAGTAGCCTCCGGATTGTCTGGGGTCCCTGACCCCTCCGGCGCCAAACCCGCTGCTTCGACCCATCCTGCAGTTCAGAGCATCCACCTCCCCTCTGAAACACAAAACCCAACGCGACCTCAGGGGCTCCAGACTTCGATTTGCAGCTTTCCGTTCTGCTCTTCGTCCCGGAGCATCAGTGGCCCGCAAAGGCCCTGGCTGCTCGCCCGCGTACATGCACGCGGCCCGAGCTCTCCAGCGCAGCAGGGCCCGCCCAGGGGTGCAGACGTGACCCGCCAGGTTGGTCTAGGCTCTTCTTCGGGCGCCCTCCCCCTCTTCCCTAGAGTCTGTCTTAGCAGAGTATGGCACACCGGGGCTCCTGCCGCCCACCCTCCCACCTACCCCGACTCCCCTAGCACTTGGGGCAGGCCAGGGTTCTCCTAAAGAAAATTACTTCAGAATTTTTTTTTTTATTACTAAACTTTATTTTAAGTCTATTTTGGAAAATTAGGTTTTTCAGCCCTTCCTTCCATTTGCTCTAGCGGGTTTGACTCAGAGGATGTATCCCCTTATCCTTCGACTGCCCCCTATCCCATCCGGGAAGACTTTAAGGTGGGGCAGGGGTCTCCAGGTGAGCCCCAAAGCTCATTCCTGAGATGATCCCAAGTCAAATGGGCATGAAATTGGAGACAGCTAGTTTGTGGGTTACTTGTTTGGTCAGGGCTCAGTGGGGTCATTAATTTTCTCAGAGTGACATCGAGTGATGTGGGAAGGTCCATCTAGTTTGTCTTTGAAAGTGCTGGTACATTTTAAAGACCATCGAACAGGCAGGAGTGGGAGAGCCCAAGGGCATGAAATCAACTCGAAATCATGGAACCTTAAGGGTGGAAATGGATTCAGGAGTTTCCAACCCCACCTTCCACCCAGGTCCAGAAGGCCCTGGTAATAAGGTTTCCTCCCCTGGCAATCCCTCCAGACAGGTGGCTAGACACGGGGGCCAGAGAAAAGTGCGCAGCCTTGACTTTAAAAGACGTGGGCCCTACACCTGAACACAAGGGGAAGCTGGGCCACTTTCACCACTGAGAGCCTCTAGAAAGCAATCCGATGTTCCCTTACACTTCCAACTCTGAAAGTTCAAGAGGAAGATGATTTTACAAAGGGGTGCCTGGTTTCTAAGGGGCTTTGAACACCGGGGTCTTCAATGCTCCCTTCAGAGAAACAGCCTTTTCCAGAGTGCATCATGGAGGAGTCAGTAGGAGTCAGGTGAATTAAAGCGTTTCTTGGTCAAAGAGACATGGATTCAATACACAGGAACTTAAGAAAAGTAAACACTTTGCAGTCACGCTTCGTAGAGAAGCCCATATGCTATGTAGTTCTTTAACTTTCAGAGGGTTAACTATTGGAGTCATCTGGACTAGAACGCACGGTTGATGGCTGTGGAGTTCCTGGTCCTCGGAGTGAAGAACCAAAGCTCTACAAAGCAAGCATGTGTGGCAACTTGCCCGAGAGGAAAAAATTTAATTATGAACATATACGAGTTTCAAAAGGCATTTTTCGTTTCTAAGCTTTCTAATTATTATTATTTTTTTTGGTTCACAATATATTGCTATCCAAGTAGTAATGCCTGGTGTGCTGACCCCTGGTGGATTCAGTAAGTGCCTCTTTAGTACAATTTTTGGAGTTGGAATAGATCTTATTCCCCGAGTCACAGGCTCCAACCTTCAGAAGCCAGACAGGTTATGTGAATGTGGCATAATGCTGAATATGACAATAGATAGGGTGTCAACTGGGATGGCACTGCAGAGTGCAGGCTCCAGCAAAGGCATGTACGAGTTTCAAAAGGCATTTTTCATTTCAATGTCTTAAAGCAGAATGTTGGCAAACACACGCATGTGAGACCAAGAGTGGGCACACGATCGAGCCAGTCCTTTGGCCTGACCTTCCACACTCAAGTCACACAGAAAGGGTCAGCCTCCGTCTGTCCTGAGATCACACCCAAAGCTTGTTTTGTAGAGTAAATGTAAGTGTCCTTTCCATGATTCACTCTTACTTTCCAAAAAATGTAGCAAAAACTCAATAATGCTACCATGCGCTACTTTTGTATATTAAAGGGACACATTTGTTGGCAAAGCCCAATGCAGGGAAAATATTAATCTTCAAGTGAATTCATATATAAATTTTTTAAGTTAAAAAAATTGAAACATTTTTTTGTCCTAGATGTTATTTGAAATGTTTTAGAGTTAAAACATTAAATGTTATACAAGTTTAATTTTTTCTATGCTTTTTAATGCAGTCATCTTAAAGTTTAAGAATTTAGAATCAGAGACTGACCTCGATATGCTGTATTTTCGACTGAAGAGCATAATTAAAGAGTGTGTGAGTGAATCATACGAGAGTAGAAGGCCGTGGTATGCTCGAACCAAACACTGTCCAGAATCCTTGGGAAAAACCCAGGTTACATTTCTACTAAGGACATTTTCATTACTTTTAGTTGTAATTGTTAAAGGGTAGTCAATCTTTTCTTATTCTGCTTGATTTAAAATTTCTTGTCTAATTTTTTTCTGGGATCTGTTGGAGTTCTCCCTTTGAAATATCAGTGGCTTCTTATTATCTACCAAGTTTACCCCCCACAATTTTGGTTCCCACCATCATTTCCTCTATCTTAACCACCATATTGCTGGTATCATTGGGTCACTGGAGAAAATCTGCCAGCTTCTCTCATGCGAAGGGGTGCATGTTCTCTACTGCCCGGTTAGGATTCAGCTTTCTAGGAACTGCTAAGTCAGCTGTCCTTATCCATCTGCTTGGCAGATCCTAACATTCTCCTGGCCGTGAGGATTTATGCAAAATCCAAACAAAGAAAAATACCCTTACTCATTTCTGTAGGATTTCAGGAGGGAGGGGGGGTTAAATGTGTGTCCAATCTGATATCTTTAATGAGTGATCTCTATTCTTTCAGATGAACTTGAGAACCAATTTATTTTGCTAAAAATGTACTTGTGCCCTGGCTGGTGTGGCTCAGTGGACTGAATGTCAGCCCACGAAGGGTCGCTGGTTCGACTCCTGGTCAGGGCACATGCCTGGGTTGCAGGCTGGGTCCCCACCCAGTTGGTGGCACGCAAGAAGCAACCAGTCGGTTTCTCTCCCTCTCTGTCTCTTCTTCTCCACTCTCTAAAAATAAATAAAATTTTTAAAAACATATCTGTGATTAATTCACTCACTCCCACCCAAGGTCAAACTGTTGGTTTTATCCATGACTTCTATATTCTCTTGCTTATCAATTAATTTGTTTTGTATTTATTATATCCTTTCTTTTCTTCTGTTTTGGGGTTATTTTTATTATGTGCTTGAATGCTTAGTCTTTTACTAATAAAAGTATTGAATCCTGAATTGTCTTTAGCATATGACTGTGGCCAAATTCCATAGTTATTGATATCTAATATTCCCATTGTCATTCATTTCTAAGGAGCCTGTAATTTCAGTTTTGACTTCCTTTG
>VMDR010028439.1:0-13149 GCA_007922815.1 Macrotus californicus
TACAGTCACAGATTTTGCAAAAATAATTGTCCAAAAGTGATAACAATGGTTATCTAATGGCTATGGAATTATGGATTTGCCATTTTACATCTTGCTTCTTTTTATTATCTAATTTATCTACAACAAATGCGATACAGTTGAAACCAGAAAGAAAATCCCGTATAAAGTATTTTAAATGTAAAAATTCTCTCGTTCTATCAACAATCGCCTGACTGATATGGAGGGCTGACATCATGAATAAATAGGAAAGGCAGAAACGGCAGATGTGTTTTGGATTTACGTAGCTGCTAATAGCTGTTTGAGGAACGTCTAAGAACAGGTAAGATACTTCAGCTTTACTGGGACAATTGCTGATTCAGTACCTCTGGAGTTAAAGTCTCCAGCGCCCTGCCCAGCCAGGTCACCCTGACGCCTTCACTTAATTTTCATAGCTTCTCAAATGGCCTCCCAGCTGGTCTCCCTGCCACTTTTATTCCACTATAGACTCTTAAATCCAGGCCCCAAGGCTCCACCTCTCATTCAGACGCTAACAATGACCTTCACAGCCTCAGATAATTGGTCTCCTAGGGACTCTCTGATCTCCTCACCAACCCCTCTGGACCACACCCACCCTGCTCCAGCCACACCTGCCTCTTTGCTGTTCTTCAAACATACCAAGCATCCCCCTCCCCCACCAACCTCCAGTGACTTTCTTTGCCTTTGTTTCCCCCTGTGACTGATGCACTCTCACCCCAAATATCTGCATGGCCCACTCAGTTGCTTCTGAACTCTGAACTGAGTGTGCTCAAATGCTACCTTCTCAGTGGGCCTTTCCATGTCACTCTTGAAAGTCAGCCTTCAGAACACTTCCCTCCTCATCCCCACACCTCAGGGAAGAAGAAAGGGCATGGATTCGGACTTTGCAGAGTTTGAGAGGACGGAGAGCTGGCCCAGCAGGTCACAGACTGCCTTACGTTCACTCTTTGATGGACTTCCGCCTTTGTTTCTTCGTCGTCCCACAAGTCTTCGGGAAGTGAGTTGAAGTCGGCCTGCCATTGAGATACAAAATCTTGCTTGTGATCTGGGCGCCTTAGAAACTGCTGGAAACTTGTTCTGTAAGGTATCAAGGGAATGAGCTGCAGCTTGCACGTCCTGACTGTCAACCCCACAGTCCCAGCCTCGAAAGCTTCACTTACCGGGTCTCAAATAAGAAAACGAGCACAATATGCCAGTCTTCTCTCAGGTTCCTGAGCACTGTTTTGACGGAGTCTATATAGGAATTTTCTATTAGTTCCCAGTAAGGCACTAAAAATGATGTTATTTCCTGTTAAATAGTAAAGCATGCAAATCAATTTCAAAGTGGAAATCCTTCTGAATAATTGAGCCAAAAGAGCGATAATAAGCAAGAAGATCAAGATACAACAGCTAATATTTAAAACGTTCTCTCTGAAGCCTCTTGGTCCTTTTCCCTTCCCTTCCCCAGCTAATCCTTGAGCACATCTGTCTCTCAAGGCTGGGGACAATGGTTGTCCTACTCTCCACTTTGCGGTCTTCCCTATAATTTCCACAGTGTCTGGGGGGACATAGTAGGTGCCCAAGAAATACTTATTGAATGAATAAACTGTCACAGATGTCACATTTCACCTAAGTTGGAAAATTGCTTTGTATGGAAAACACCTAGTGTTCATGTCAGTGATGAGGGGTTATTTCTCTGAATGCATCCAAAAGATTTTATCTTTGCTCTGTGTGCCATGAAAATTGGAAAGTTTCTTTTATGTCATCTTTAATAATGCAAATAAACAATCAAAACCAAGAAATAATCAAAATGAAATAAAATCAAAGATACTCATATTCAATGTAAATTTGCAGTGCTACTTATTTCCTTTATTGGCTGTGCCTTTGTTTACTCAGGGAATCATACATGGGGACCTTAGCAATCACCTGGGCTAATGTTCTCTCCGACTCAGAAATGCCAAGTGCTACAGATAGAGTATCCAGTCTCTCCTTGGGCCTCACTGATGCATTGAGCCTGATGTTCTAGGGCAGCCCGTGCAGTGTCACATAACTCATGTTACTGGAAAATTCTTCCTAATGTTGAGCAGAAATTTGCCCTCTTGTAGTTTCCACTTCTAAGCCTCACTGTGCCCTTTGGAGAAGGACAGGCTACGTTTGCACAGTCTTCCCTAGGACTGCCTGTCAAATATGTAGAGATATTACTGAGGAGAGGCAGGCTGGGATGCAGAATAAAACTGATTGTTTTGAGATTCCCAGCCTCCACTGCAGCACATAACAGGCATTCAGTAAATGTGAATATGAATGGAAGTTGACTCACCTGAACTGTTTTCTTATCCGTTAAATTTTTAGAACACCGGATGACTCCATCTAGTTTTAAAAGCCTATGATTCTACGTCTAACCATATTGCAAGTATACTTTCCTCTGAATCAAATATTTACTCTTCCATTAATGCTCCTCATGCACTATTTATCACCTTTTCCTACCTAGTTCCCCTCTCTGGTGTCTAGTTTGTCATGATCTCTCCTGAAGGATGTGATGCTCGGAATGGTGCCGAAGACCGTTTTGAACAAGTCCACTGGTAACCTCTCTCCCGTTTGACTTCAGTCCGTGCACTGACACTCTCTGTATGAAGAGGTGCCGCCAAAGAGTGGACCTAATCAAACTAATCTCCTGCTCGCAGCTCTCATTCATCTGAAAGAACTTCATGAGAAATTGTCAAATACTGTTTTGAACTCCAGACCTACGGTGTCTATAGCACCTCCTGACTCACCTATCTGACCTTGTTATCAAGGAAAAGCAACAGGCCAGTTCAGCAGGATTGAGCCTTAATGAACCTGGGTGGGCTCTGGGTGATTATTTTTGTATTTTGTAAGTGCTCAGAAGTCATGCGGTTAATAATTATCTCTCAACTTTTGTCAGGGATTAATATATAGATCATTGGTCTGTGTGTTACTAAATCTCATCTGCCTTTCACTAAATATTTAGGCATGTGCCTACATCTGGTCTTCCAGAATCTCCCGTATCTTCTGTGGTTTGAGTGTTTGAGAAAGTCATGTCTCTAGGTTCTTCCAGTGTCTGGGATGTAATTTTTCTAGGTCTGGGGACTCAAACTTATGAGATGTGACTAAATGTTCAGATCTATCATTTGCAATTAAATAGTGCCCTTTCCCCTGGAGAAGACTCAGCATAACAGCAAATCGGTAGGCAAAGCAGATATTCCCCAAAGCTTCAGAACTGGAAGCAAAGACCTCTCACTTTAATGGCCTCCTTGGTTCTCTCTGAACCTTCCCTTGTGGCTGGCACAGGAAGAGGGGCTAAGGCTCTCCTCGAACTTGGCTGCTGACTCTACCTGAGAGAGCCAGGTATGGAAGCAATCTCTCTTTCTCTTTTTCTCTCCCGCCCCTACCATATCTATTGAGGTAGTAGATCTGGGGTCCTTTGCAGGCCTGGAACTAGTGTTACCAGATAAAGTATAAGAGGCCCAATTAAACTTGCCGACCATCTGAAATTCGAGTTTAACTGGGCCCCTCTTTCCTCTTCCTTGCAGGTAAGCTCTGCAACTTGTGTGAGCAACTTAGAGTGGGGAAAGGACTAGAGTGGACCATGTGGCCTGCTTTGTTTTACAAGATTCTTCTGGTTGTAGCAAAGGTGTTTTCTCCATGGTTTTGCCTCAGTAACTAGAAGTCTGTGCTGCATGTCTTCTCATTGTCCTTCATTCTTCACCCTGCTCAGTGGCCTGGAAGACCAACTTCTAAGAACTACTTGGGGAGACACCTTTGCCCTCCACCTCCTGGGCAAGTGATGAGAGAGCAGGAAGAATGGGAGGTCTAGGATGTACGTCCCTGCTCCTTTCTGCTGGATCACTGCATGTAGGCAGCTGCATCCCTCTGCTGAAGGTCACGCTCCTGTCAGATGGCCCCCTCCATGCAGAGGTTCTCTTGAGGGTCCTCGCCTAGGAGTCGCTCTGGCTCCCATGTGTCCCTGTTTTGGAGATAATAATCTAACCCTTTTAGGTTTCCTTACTTACTGGCCGCATACATGTAAATAGTCATTTTCAGCTCTCCTTCATTTATCGTCTGTTTTCTGCTAGAATCCTGACCACCAGGAGATCTACGTGGCAGCTGCTGCCACATCTCAGTGTTAGTGTTTCTTCTTCTGCCCCTGTCTCTCTCTCTCTCTTGTCCTCTGTGATTTTATTTCTCAAGGGCTTCAAGGTTTGGAGTTAAAGATTAGATTTCAATATTTTTGTCCCTCACTCCCTGCCAAATAATGCCATTTAAGTTTTACCTCCTTCCCAACCACCACTTCGATATTCAGCTTCTGTGACAGTTTTTAAATATATTTATTTTTAAAAGTAGCTTCTATTTGGCTTAGTGACATCAGTTACACATGTCCATAATTATATAATTTCATGTCCTCGTCTTCACATATTTTCTGTTGAAATTTCACCCCTCAATGCACATTAATTAAAGAGTCTATGAGGTGATGAGGAGATAAGATATTTCCCCAGGAAACCTCAATGGTAACAGCAACACTATCATTACTGCAATTCTTGACTGGGTCTCAAATGCCTGGTACAGAAGGTCAGCTAAAGGAAAGACCCTTCTGTGTGATTTTCCTAAGATAATTGATCTATGAAGGCAACCAGAGGTGTCTAGGTGGACACTGGGCTTTGCCGTTGTCAAAGAACAAAGAACTGAATAGAACTTCCAGGGCTCACCTGGGGCATCACCTTCCCTTATCCTAGTGCACTTGTTTCAAGTTCTCAGGCCAGATAATTACACGTTCTTTCATTAGTTCAGTTAGCTTCAAAACGTTCCTTCTGTTTCCGGGAGCCTGAGGTTAAACTTCATTTGAGAGCACTGTGATGTGGGCATGAGAACATGGAAGGAGGGCTACCATTTGCTGGGTATGTGTTCTTGGGAAGTCATTTTTCCAGGAAACTGCCTCTCTGCTTGTCCGTGGGAAGAACATTGGCCCTCACATCTGGCCCCAGCAGGAGTTCAAAGCACGACTCAGAAACTCAAGGGAGTGGGGAAAGGAAGAGATGTGGTTATGAATATATATGTGTGTATGTATGAAAGGCCCCTGGATGCTGCCAATAATAGTGTGACTCTTACTCTTAACAGTAAAAAGAACAGATTCTACTCGAATATAAACTGCCATACCTCAGGAATTGGTTCATTCACATAGACCCATTCTTCTGACCCTGGCTTCGGTGGTGGTGGCCCTGCTGGGGCAGGTGGCACAACTGTGGATTCAGCAGGTGATTTCTTTCCCGGTATTTTTCCTCCTGAAGATTTTCCTTTAGGAGAACCTTAAACATGTATATGAAATCATTCCATTACAAGTAGATGAACAGGACCAGATTCTGGTGGGTGAATGACTTATGATTGCCTTGGACTTTAGGCAATTCACTAATTACCTTTTAAGCAACTTTGGGCAGCATCATCTAATAAAAAATCAAAAACCTCAGTCTCTGCAGCCCAGAAATGAACCACTAATACCAATAACAGTTATTTTAAAGCTATACAACTTCTCTTATTCATGTGGCTAGGATAAGCAACTTGATATTTTATTTTTATCTCTGTCCTTGCTTCCACAATTAACATACGGTTCTTACAAAGTTTCGAGTCTAGAGGCTGGTGTATTTTATTTCGTGCTGCATAAACTGGCAAATTTAGTTCTTCACACTGAATAAGAATGAGGGCAGCTGTAACAGGAGTGGTGCTTGGTGCTCCTTGAAGCTCTGCCCAGGGGAGCTCCACCCAGGGGAGGGGCAGGCTGGAAGGAAGTCACTGTAGGAGTTAGCCAGAGCTGGGGGGACAGGGGGAGTGTCAGGGAGGAGAAGAAGTGGCCCTGGAGCTCCTGAATATTCCCTGCATGAGACACTGGGCTTCTGAGGGAAGAATATATTTTTTGCTACAGTCAGACAGTGCAAAGGTAGTTGTTGTGCCATAAGCCTGGCTGAAATAAGGCATTAAAGAGAGGGAAGGAAAAGAGAGGGGAAGGCAGAGGAGAGGAGGAGAGGGAAAGAGAGAGGGAGAAGGAAGAGAAGAAAGAGGAGAAAAAGGAGGGGAAGAGGCCTAATTTTCAGTTCAGCACTGAGAGGGGCCTCTAGACCAGTTAGGGGCACCTCGATGGTCTAACGGACCGTGTGGCTGACCAAAGTACCCTAATTCAGGAAGAGCCAATATTTCCTTAAAGGGTCCAGGCTGTTATTTAGGAATTTATTCCTTTTAAATTCTACTTATCTTCAGATTCATTATTGAGATTTTAGATGCAGTTTATAGACGCCTGCAGAATTGGGAGCACGTTCTTTCCCCCAGAATATATTTAATGAGTATTGAATAATAATGCTTCTTAGGAAGTTACTCTATCTTCTACTTTTATACTAGTTAAAAACACATGGATTATATATAGAGGGGAAATTGGCAACTGTATCTTGCGGGAAGTTTACGTGACTTCTCCTTCTATATTTAAAAAGAGTATCCATTATCCACAGGTCTAAAATGGCATCTAGATTTTCTTTTAATTTAGAAAAATTTAAGAAAATCTTTGTTTAGTCAATAACCAAAGTTTTCCTCTGTTTTGTTCTGTTGATGACTTTTCATCCTTTAACCGGACTCTCTAGTGAAGTAAAAGTGATAATGCTGTGGCCACTTTAAGACAAATTTCTCTAAGAAGAACTGTGTAATTATAAGTGAGATTGGAAGAAGTTTCTTTTTCTTCACCTATGTCAACTATGACTGAACACAGTACAATTTCAGTAAAACAAAAGCAAAAGATTGTGTAAGTCCTTGGACTTACTTAAACTGAGCTGACTACACCACCCTCGGGCAGACATGCTACTGGTTGAATCTGCATCTGCTCACTGTTTGTTCAGAGTCTGTAGTCCATTAACTAAGGGTGTTCTGAAGAGCACGTGCGCTATCACATCTGCCGCACGACTTAGCACCTGACGTGCCTTGGTATGGTTAACTCCTACTGTGGATGATTCTATGACAATCCTTCATCTGACTTTGTTGATCACAATGAGGAAGCAAGGGATAAATAATTTAAATGTAAAAATTATTCTATTAATGTAAACAGGTGAGAAGTGAGCATAAGTTATAGGCCTTAACACTTGAGCTAAAATTTTAAACTCATTGTTAACTTACCAAATGGCTCTAGTTATTTAAGCCCATCAGGTCATATACTCAGAGAAGGGTGAGATTCTCTTAGAGATTCATGGTTATGTGTCTTTAAATGTCAAAAATAAAGATCGCTTTTTAGCAATTGTCTTGTAAACATTACATGGTCTTGGGAGGCAAGTACATTGGGAATTTGTAATGAATGTTAAACAGAGGTACACACTTCATTACAACTCATTTGAATGTACCCTGGAAAAATGTCAACTGTCTGTATCCATGACTCCCTTTCAATCTCTAATTAATTGGTCATTATAGCAGCTCTAACATAAATCTAACTAGTATGCTTTTAGAGGCTGGGATTTTCTTCTACCAACTGTCAATTACTTTAAAAATGTATCCCCCTGTTTCACATAGTTAAAACAAAATAAAATAAAACATAAATGAAATTAGGGTCAAGAAAAATGCCACTAAAAGTAGAAGATCGAAACCAGGAGAGGAATTAAAAGGCAGATACTGAGATCTAGGTAGGTCTTTGCACAGACACTAAATCTGAGCCACTAATTTGTTCTAAACTTTTAGATAGAAAAATGGAAAAAAGGAAGCGCTATTATTTAGCTAATTGTCCTACCATGTAGAGGAAGAAAGATTTTCCTGTCCCCGGATTCTAAATGAAATTTCTCCCCTGGGATTTCATATAAGCCATTGAATGCTGTAGTGGGCATCCTGTCCTTTTAGAAAATGTAATACCAGATTATCTGGTATAATGAAAGTTTCACTTCCACTGTGACACGTCATAATGGTAGTTGATGATTTCATACCAAAGTGCTTATCAATGAAAGCAATTCCATGGGGACCCAAGAAATACGGTTCAGTATGTAGCTTTCTGAGCCATAGCTTAGCCCAAGGACAACGCCTATAATATCTTTGATGAGTAGATATTCTGTATGTTAGATATTCTCTAAATTATTTCTTACAAGGATCACTTTTCTCAGCAGGACCTTTGCTAAGAGCCAGACTGCAGAAACATTGAAGTTATATTCTTTGGCAGGGGCTTATGGTTTACAAATGCCCGAGAGAAGTATTCAGTGTATCCTACTATACGAATCTAGCTTTTTCACTGAGACAGTTAGAAAATGCAGAATTATATTCAATCACATCTACCTTTACCTGCTGCACCTTTTCTTTTGGCTGAAGTTTCACCTTTCTTCCCTTTTCCTTCCTGAGGAGATTCTTTCTTACCATGCGGGGGCTCTAAACAAAATTCAACACACAAATATCACTGACGATTTTCTTCAGTAGTCTGAGCTATATGCTTTGTAAACAATCCAGTGTTATTTCCCACACATAAACAGTTAAATTTGTGAACCACATTACATGGCCCAGGCCTTTACTTAAAATTCTTCTGAAGACGGATTGGATTGAAACTTCCTAAATGACAGCCTTATTAGTAGTATTCTATTCTGTCACACAGAAGCTTAGTCCTAAAGTTAATACTAACATTTTGTAGTGGATTTGACTATGAATTCTTCAGTGCAACGTAGCTGCAGAATTTTCAGTTAATCACAAATCTATTTGAAGCCTATGTCTCTATTTGGATTTATTTCAACAGAATGATTCTTATATAATACGACAACTGGATCTGTAATAAGAACGAGGCCAAAACTACTTAAAGAAGAGCTAAATAACCACGTTGTTTTGACATGGCGCATCCTTGAACTTCTCTTGAACCACACACGTGGTTGCCTTGTGTTTTCTGCATTTCCATTTTGTGTTGACTGTAACTTGCAATGCAAAGGGCTGATTCGGTATGTTTATCTTGGGTTCCCTAGAATCTGGTTTAAAGGCAAAAATGGGAAACTAATGATCTGGAGGTCAATAAGATGTCTCAAATAATAAATCGGTTCCTTGAAAAAATTCACTACATCCTGCATTATTCACTAAACCAATTCAATCATTTTTCTCCCTTTCTCCTGAGCTACAGTTTGTTTTTTTTTCCTTCAGTGGAAGGATGAATATATGGGGCAATGGAAGTGCCTGTGATAGAGAGACCCCATCTGAACCTATTCTTTGTATTTAGCAGTGATAGTTCAAAGAATGTGTAAATGCATAAGACGTATCACCTACATTTAAACATCCCAGATCCAACAACCAGGACTCCACAGAAACAAGACTAGGGCAAGACACAGACAAGGGGTAACCTTGAAACTTTGTTAACTTCTGTAAAATAACTGACCAGCAAACTCATCAATAAATACATACATAAACACCCAAACTTTTGAATTCATTGCTTTTTAAGAAATAAACTTAATAACAATGATAGTAGTAACAATACAAGTCTACATAAGCTTCCAGTTCCTTCTACAGCAATACTCTGGGTAGCCAACTGTTGAACAGGCTTTAAACTTTAGCTCAAGGCAACAGAGAATGAAACTGAAAAACAGAGCCGCCCCACACACCGAACTTACAAAGTGCTTCCGTGAGCAAGCCTAATTTCCGCTGGAGGCAGCGTGCACTCTGCCTATTTGTTTCAGCAGTTCTGAAACATATTCTGAAATCTCAGAAAAAATTCTTAAATAGCAGTATGGGTAGTACTATGAATTTTATCACATTGAAAATTTTCATTTTAAATTAAATTCTGACATTTGGTAATAGATCTGATAACAAACTCTTTAATAGATCACAACTGTGAAGTTTTAAAACTTAATCCCAAGTGCTTTGAAGCACATATAAAAGGCAGAACCACATCCAAAGTAAAACTATATTTTTTTGCACAAAAATCACTTAGCACTCAGTGTACTAGGCTTCATTCCTTGCCCCATTTCCACCTTGATTTTTAAGTAAATAATTCCTCTCTTCATCTCAGCTTCTAAAGGAGATTAGAACTGGATTTTTAAGTTGGGCATGTTCAGAAGCCTCAGGTTTTTGGTTCTGAAATGTTCTCTTTTGAAAAATTTGTAAATGTTTATATAAAAATAAACAAACCTGCTGGAAATTTCCCTCCTAAAACTGCTTACCCAAACTTTCCTGAGCTACACAGGCAGTGAGGCCCATTCTATTGCCCCATCCATGCCCCTAGGCCCCGAGCTCTCCTTCCGGTGGGCATTGTTGCTGGAAGGCAGTAGTTAGGCCCCTGGAGATCAACCCTTCTGTGCATTTTTAAAGATCAGGCACTATCCCTGTCCTTGGTGGAAAAAAGAGACAGACACAACCATTCTTTGAAGCAACAATAGCTTTATTCTTCCTCCAGTGCACAGTATTCAAGAATACAATTTTAATTTGCAAGAAAACTTCAGCAATGTAAAGACTGGACTGTGTTACAACCAGAAACACCAGAGACTAGTCTGAGGGCATGGCTCAGGTACATAGGGCCCCCTGCCTGTGAGCAGCCCAGGAGGCAGCAGAGGGGAGAGCTGCAGCCCAGGCTCAAGGCCTGTCCACATTGGGTTAACTGCAGGCTCTCCGGCCTCCCAGTACTACAAGGCATTTATTGACTTCCATTTTCCCTCCGATCTCTGAATTGTTTTGATTAAAAAATTCCTAGTGAGGCAGTGCGAGAGGGTGTGTATTTAATTCATGGCTTTGTGTTGCCCTGTGTATCTGATAATGATTTTTTAGAGTTTGTACATTTTGCCTTTAGTTAGTCCCATTTAGTTGGAATACAATGGTCTTTAATAGACCATAACGTGTTATTAAAGTCTTCAAATGTAATTGTTTGGTACAAATCAATTTAATTAAAAATATTCAGACCCATCTCAAATCTCTATGAAGCAGGAAGATGATGGGGCTTGGAAAACAGTCACGATACACTATGAAGAAGACACCTCGGTAGACTTGGGTGACCGCACAGCTGGTTGTTTATAAAGCTGAAGCCAGAAACTACAGACACATTTGTTTCACGTACACAGCACCGAAGTGATAATGATATTCTGCCAACATCATGCATTTCAACAAGAAAGCACTCTACTTTCCTCATTATTTTTGCTGTCTACCACAAAACTCAACGGTCCTTAGTGATTTAGAATCCAGAAGAAACTTATGTGGCACAATATTCTATACACAAGCTCTTTATCCTTATATATTGTGTATTATATGTTTACTGAGATGTCAGGCACTTGTCTATCCTTTTATGACCACACTGCATGGAAGATTGATTGTACAGAAATTCTAGTCTCTAATGAGTACTGCTAATTTGTCCCCTTATTCTTGTGGACAACTGCTTATGCTAATTCTCATTTTCATTTTTGTAAGATATTCTCACTCTACATAAAACTCTGAGGATCAGCACACCGACCTCTGGCCTTTTGATCTAATCTAAGCTCATTCTGGTTAATCTCTGTGCCTTTTCCTCTCTCATTCGTGGACTTATTCTAATCAGGGGAATGAGGACTTCATGGTCCCCGCTACGCGGTGAAGTACCCAGGCTTGGTGACCATCAGCTACTAAGGGCTTTTCCACCTCCATCTGAGCATATAGCTTGGTCTCATATGGTTGAAGTTGCTCAAAGTCTGAATCTAGATTCATGAACGGGTACTGTAATTTGTAACTCCTTTCTAAGTGAGAATAAGAAACTGGCAAACAGGATGATAAATTATTCTATCAATCACCTGATGGCGGTTTTCCTTTGGCAGGAGGAATCTTTGAACGCTCATGCGGAGGATGGATTTCCTTCTCTTTTTCTGGTTCAGGAGCAGGAGGGAGCGGAGGGGGCAAGGGTGGAGGCTCAGCCAGGGAAACTTCCTCTTTTCTCTCAGCTTCCTTTTCTTCTAATTTCTTTTTAACTTCAAAAGGATGATAAGAATGGACTTTTAGTAGGGACTCTAGACACTTACTATCTCATTTGAGCTACGATAAACCTCCTAAATTAACATAAATTGTCCTTACTGATTTATGGCTAAATTCATGTGTTAGGGTTTTCCCTTAAATTGTCCAGTCTATAAGGTTTCATCCTCTCTGCTTGGTAAGAGATCCCATTTCCCTTGCTTCTGACTGTGCTGGTGGTGAGGGTGAGGATGGGAATGGGATGGGAACTGTGGGTGTGTGTGGGTGTGTGTGTGCACACACGTGGCTTGCTGAGGGGGTGCCAAATGTAAAAATAACAATATAAAAGTAGCGAGTGTAGTGGAATAGGAAAAAAAAGGATTATTCCAAAATTCCCAATGGGAAAGCAAGATTAAGAAGTGTAATGAGAAGATGAAGAGCACGTGATAGAAGAGGTGGGGGTGGGGTGGAAATGCAAGCAGAATGAGATGCGTAGCCCCAGCGTCTATGAGTGAATAGATATGAGGCATTTAGAATTGTACTTAGTACTCAATGCAGTTTTAGCAATTCATTCATGCATTCATGTGGCAACCATTTATTGAACCTAAATTGTGCCTCGACGGAAAGGAAGGCCTATAACCACAAGGTGAAACTACCATACTCCCACTACTCCCACCGCTGGTGCTACTACCGCTACAAACACCAGGCACAGTACTGCTTGCTAAAGCTACATCAGTAAAACAAGAGAGAAAAGTCGCTGGCTTGTGAAGCATGCATCCCAACGATGAGAGGCAAACCATGACCACGGTGAGTAAGTAGATTTATGTAAGAGGTCGGAAGGAGAAGATGAACGAACGGAGTACAGGGGTCAGGAGTGCTGCGGGGCGGTGCTGACGTTTTAAATAGAGTGCCGAGCAGGGCGGGCCCACTGAGAAGGTGGAATTGGAGCAAAGACGGGAACAGAATCCGGGAGGGAGGCCTGTGGGTATCTGAAGGAGGAGTGTTTCCGGGAGAGGAGGCAGTCAGCCGTGGCATGGAGCAGCGGGCAGGGTCAGGGCTGGTTTGTGTCTTTCCAGGCTCCTGTTATTGTTAAGGCATCCTGACTTTCATGATTCAAGTTCACCCTCTCCAGCACACTATCCCTGCTGTCCCTGACCGTCAAGCCCTCCATGCTGGAAATGGCCAGTTTTACCAACCGAACCACGGACAATGAGTGCCCACACTGCCGCGCGGCTATTTCTTTTTTTTTTTTTTAATTACTTT
>VMDR010028440.1:0-13148 GCA_007922815.1 Macrotus californicus
TGCTCTATCTCTTCTCCTTCTGTTACCCCTATGATGTGAATGGTGGACCTCTTGAAGTTGTCCCACAGGCTGCTTATACTTTCCCCACTTTTGGGGGTTCTTTTTTCTTCTCATTGTTCTGCATGGTTGTTATTTGCTTCCTATGTTCCAAATCATTGATTTGATTTTTGGCTTCATCCACTCTACTGTTGTTTCCCTGTAAATTGTTCTTTATTTCAATTAGTGTATCCTTCGTTTCTGACCGGGTCTTTTTTATGCTGTTAAGGTCCTCAATAAGTTCCTTCAGCATCCTTATAACCAATGTTTTGAACTCTGCATCTGATAGATTGCTTATCTCCATTTCATTTAGCTCTTTTTCTGGAGTTTTGATCTGTTCTTGCATGTGGTCCATAGCGCCTGGAATGCATTCTTGGTCTCCTCATTTTGGCAGCCTCCCTGTGTTTGTTTCTATGTATTAGGTAGAGCTGCTTTGACTCTGTGTCTTGGTAGTGTGGCCTAATGTAGTAGGTGTCCTGTAGGGTCCAGTGGCACAGTCTCCCCTATCACCCAAACTGGATACTTGAGGTACACCCTTCATGTGGGCCGAATACACCCTCCTCTCATAGTTGAGCCTTGGTTGCTATTGGTAGATCAATGGGAGGGATTTACCCAGGCTAGTCAGCTGCAAGGATTGGCTGTGTCTTCCACCAACCTCCACCCTCTGTGCAGGATCAGCTATGCATGTGCAGGGTGGTGGTTCTCCAACGTGGTCTGTAGCTATCCACTGGGTGTGCTGGCCTTGGAGTTTCCCGGGTGGTGGAGGCCAAATTCAGCCCCTACCTGTGTTTTTCCTGGGGCCACCCTGCCTGAGCTATAAAGCAATCTGAGATGGCTGCTACTTGTGCTGGGCTTGGAGAGTCCAGGTGAAGCCAAGCTATGAATCTAGGCTGGTTGCTACTGGTACTGGGCCTGGGGCTCACTGAGGCCTGCTGTTGCTTGTTTGATAGGATTTAGGAAATTGTGAAGCCCCAATCAAGACCAGCCATTCATATGGAAAAACAACTGGCATGGTGTGGGCTTGTAAGCTGGGTGGGGCAGAGTCTCTAGGGATCTCCAAAGTGGGTCAAACAGTGTTGGGCAGATTGATGGAGTCTCAGATATGGCACTACCTTGCTGGCACTGTGGGGCGAAGATTTAAAAAAGGGACAATGGCCTCTGTTCACCTTATTGCCAGATACTTCGGTTCCTCCCTTTATGCCACTGGTAGCTTTCAAGCTGCTTCCTCAGTGCTGGAGCTCAGAGCAAGTGAGTCTGAATAGGTAAGTCTGTGGGTATGCTTTTTAAGGGGAATTGTTTGGGGCTCCAGCAGTTTCTTCTGTTGACTCAATCCCCACTGATTTTTTGCAGCCAGAAGTTGTGGGGACTTACCTTCCTGGCACTGGAATCCTGGGCTGGGGGGCCTGTTGTGGGGCTGGGACTCCTCACTCTTGAGATATCCCTCCCAAATTTTTATCCACCACATGTGCCTATTCCACCTCTGAGACCCTCCTCCAGGCTGGATGGATGTGATTTCCTTAATTCCGTAGTTGCCAGAGTTCCATTCAACTTGATTTCTGATGGTTCTTAGTGATGGTTATTCTATATTATAGTTGTAATTTTGATGTGGTTGTGGGAAGACGTGAGCCATGTCTTCCTGTGCTGCCATCTTGAACGTGGTCCTATTCTTTAAGATGCTCGTAGACTCTCAGTAACTCAGCTCCTTAGCTGTATGCATGTGCATGAACACACATAGACACACTCCCTCATCCATCTCCACCTCTGCCTCTTCTCTCCCTACTTATCACATTCTCAAAATAATCAAATTTTTTCAAGATTTTATTTATTTATTTTTGGAGAGAAGGGAAGGGAGAAAGAGAGGGAGAGAAACATCAATGTGAGAAAGAAACATCAATTGGTTGCCTCTTGTAATCACCCCAACTGGGGATGGAACCCACAGCCCTGGCACATGCCCTGACTGGGAATCAAACCAGAGAACTTTTGCTTTGCTAGACGACACCCAACCAACTGAGCCACAATGGCCAGGGCAAGAACCAAATTTATATTAAAGATTTTATTTATTTATTTTTAGAGAGAGGGGAAGGGAGGGAGAAAGAGAGGGAGAGACACATTGATTGGCTTCCTCTCACACGCTCCCAACTGGGGGAACTGGCCCACAACCCAGGCACGTGCCCTGACCAGAAATCGATCCAGTAACCTTTCTTTTCACAGGCTGGTGCTCAATGCACTGAGCCACACCAGCCAGGGCAAGAACCAATTGTTAAAAAGCATATTAGATCAGGATGAAGGGAGAAGAGAGTCAGTCTTCTGGGGAAGAGAAAACCTTTACTTCAGAACAATCTATGACACATAGCACTAGGGAAAGGGAGATGGGGAGAATGGAAGGAGGTATGTCTTAGCCACACATTGACTCATGGGGGAAGCTCCTTGATGGCCTTAGTAAAGCCTGGCACTGAAGAATGGGGACTCAAGGCGCGAAGGTCTACTGTCCTTCCAGTCTGGACTGTAGGCAGCAGTATTGCACAGCAACAAAGATCACAGGCTCTGGAGAGAGCTAGGCCTGGCTCTCAATCCTGACACAGTCACTTGCTAACCATCCACCACCACCTTGTGCCATACCCAGACACCATGCTTGCCTCCCCTCACTCTCTCACACTTCATTCCATTCAGTTACCAAGTTCCAGTGGTCCTTCCCCCTAAACTTCTCAAATCCACTTCTAACTTCATTGCCACATTCATGTAACCATCCTCTCTTCAAATATTTCTTCTGCCCCATTCCTCGTCTGTACCTTCTGGGACTCAAATTACATACTTATTAGATTGTTTGATATTGATCCACAGCTTTGAGAAGCTTGGGTTTTCTTTCTCCCCACCCCTCCCTCCAACTCCTTTTTCTCTTTCTGTTTCAGTTTTGATGATTTCTATTGACTGTTCTCAAGTTCATTGGTTCTTTCCTAAGCTGTGCTTACTTATTGAAAAGCCTGTTGAAAGAATTCATCTCTGATGTCACGGTTTATTTCTAACATTTCCATTTGACTTTATCATTTATAGTTGCCACATCTCTACCGAAAGTCCCCATCTGTTGATGTAAGTAGCCCACCTTTTTCCACTAGACCCTTTAACATATCAGTCATTATTATTTTAAAATTCCTATCTGGTACTTCCAAGGTCTGCGTTACCTGAGACTCTGGTTCTACAGATTTCTTTATCCTCCGACAATGAATTGGGGTGTTTTCTTTCTTGTCTTTTTGTGTTTTGTAAATTTTTTTATTGAATTCCCAGCATCTGTAGAACAGCAGAGACTGAAGTAATAAGTATTTCTCCTGGCAGTGGGCATGCCTCTTCTGTTGGCCTGTTGGTCCCAGGGGTTGAGTCAGCCTCACTAGGTGCTAGGAAGGGCTTGGGTTTTGTTGTGGCTGTCAGTGCCTCAGGGCAACACCGGCTTCAGCTTCTCTGGGGGCTGCTTAGAGTGGGGACCTGGTGGCAGAAGGTTTTTCTGTGTTCCTGCTCCACCCTCAGCCTTCCAGCCATCTCTGCATGCCTTCCCTCCACCAGTAGTAGACTGCTAAGGCTTGCTATTTGGTGCTAGGCTCATGGAGAGGCAGGGCGATGGGGGGTGGAGGAGATGGGGGGGTGGGCGGTGTCTGTCATCCTGGTTCGGCTTCAGTCTTAGGCTGATCCTGTGCTCCTGAGCCTCAGGAAAGGGGCTTTCTCAGTATCTCTGCCCCACCTCCCTGTGACAGCCAAACTCGGCCTTATCTCTAGGGTTGGTTTTGGGTGACCAGTTTCCTGCTCTCTTCACCCCCAGAAGTAGATCTTTGCTTGAATCATCCAAGCAGAGTCTGCTGAAGAGTCCAGAACAGCTTCCTGCTCCTCCCCTTGGGAAAGAGGGGTTTTGCTTCTCTTCTCCCCCCAGAAGCAATGGATCTTTGCCTGTGTTCAAGTGGGGCAAGAAGCTTTTTACCCCACCCCCAGAAGCAGCTGAGTTCTGCTTTTACTCCTCCCAGGAAGCAAGAGTTTGCCCCTCCCCCACTGGTTTAAGGCTCTTGCTTACAGGAGAGAGGGTTGTGGAAGCAGCTGAGGTTTTTCCATTCCCCCTGGCAGCTGCCTTAATCAATTTCCACATGCTTGCACCACCAAGGAGGAAACTCTTTGCCAGTTCCTGCCCTGCTCCCACTTTTTCTCATGAACCTCAGGGGAGGCCTGTGGAGAAAAGCTTGCCTGTGAGTACAAACTCCCCTCTGCACGCCAGCCCACATGTAAGCTTTAAAATTGTGTTACATCTTTGTTAGGCTCTTCTCACCCACTTGTATGACAGCCACCTCTTTCTCGCGTGGTCTGCCGAAGTTGAAACAGGTCACGTGTCCCTCTCTCCCCTTGAAGAGGCTTTACTTGATTGCCTTGTGACCTCAGCTTTCTAAGGGCTCAAGAAAGGCTGTGATTTTGTAGATTATTGGCTATTTCTCATTGTTAGGATGGAAATGGTATTTTCTTGCAGCATTCCACATCCCACGTGGAAAGAGAAGTCCTCACGTCACTGGCATCTCTTTCTCAGACAACAGCAGCCACCTCACAGCCGGTCCCCTGCATCCATTGCTGCTCCTCTCCTTACTGCATCCAGTCAAGGATAAAATTTCCATTACCATCAGAAACTAGAAGGAATGCAAATACTTGAAATCAGCTGCGTAAGATCTGAAACCTGGGTCACGGTGTATCAGTTATCTATTGCTGAGTACCAAACCAACCCCAAAGTGGCTTAAACCACGACATTTATTTTGTTCATGAATCTTCAGGGCTTGGCAGAAACAGCCGGGGCGGCTTCAAGACTAGGGCCCGAACCCTTTGGAACTGTTTATATGCCCGATGCCTTGGTGGCAAGACTCAAACAGCTGGGTGCTACACTGCTGGGAGCACCTCTGTCTCTGTGTGGCCTCTCTCGTTGGTGGCTTCAAGGTAGCCGGGCATCTTACCTGTTGGTTCAGAACCACCTAGGAGCATGTTGCGAGAGAGAACCCAGGTAGAATGTTTGTATGACCTCGCTTCAGGAGTCACATTATTTATTCTGTACTCAATTAGCAAGATGGTTACATAGGTCTACTCAGGTTCAAGAGGAGGGAAGACTGACCCAACATCTCAATGGAGGAGTGTCCTCATCACCCTGTGGGAGGTAACAGAGTGATACGGCCATCTTTGGGAAATACAGTCTGCCATACATGATTCTGTTTGTTCTGTAATAGTGAAAAAATTAACTTCCAAGAAATCAAGCTAAAAAATAAAAAAGGGAAAACCACGAGCCCTCTAATGGCATTATTTCATGGGGACATATCATTGGCAAGTGTGAATTTGTGTTCCTCAAATCAGTTTAATCATGTCAAGCCCATGGCAGCCATAACCATCTTTCTAGATGCAAATCTGATCCTGTCATTGTCCCTCTTAAAATGATCCCTTTAGCTCCCTCCCCCCACCCCCACCCCGCAATAGATTCCAATAGATTCCAAACTCCCTAGCATGGCGTTGGCAGCCCTTCACACTTGTTTGTTAATTCTCAGTCTCACCTTTTGATGCTTCCTCCTTTGTCCTTTATGCTCCAGCCACACTGCACTAAGTTCCAGTCTCCAAACCTTCTGTTGTCTCTAGGCCTCTGTATATGCTGCTCTCCCCTTCTGGGATTTTTCTCTGCCTCCATGCTCCACCCCTTTATTCTCCCTGCCATTCATTTTTCTGGATTCAGCCCTCTAACATGGCCTCTCTCCTACCTACCACTCTGACCTTCCTAGGGCGCTCCTATCTCCTTTCTATATGCTCCCAAAGCACCCTGTGCTTACACCTACACTCTGCAACAGTCGTGATTCCAGCACTAATTAGCCAGGCCATAGCTTCCCCTCCGTCACTCCATGTGGGAAGAGGTGGTTTTGCTTTGTTCACCACCATGCACGGAGCCTGAAGTGTGGCAGGGGCCCAACAAATTCTGGTTAGGTGAATGACTCTGTGCCTTCAATAACCCCCTTCTGGGTTCAAGTACGCAGCCCTCCCGCAAACCTAAGTTGCTATGGCAGTGTCCTGTCTTGAATGTTATAACTGAAATAGGGCCAAAACTGGTTGGAAGAGTTGGGAATTTTCAGGAAAATACTGTCCCACATGGCTGGAGCTATTCTCAGCCTTGGGGACTCATTCCAAGGCAGGGCCAAGGAGTAGCTCTGGAAAGTCTTCCCTCCGTCATCAATACCGCTTCTGGGCAGGCCTGCCTGGGAGGGACACACCTCAGCAACAGTCGGTAGGATATTTGTTTACTTGCTGTGCCTATATCTAGAGCCTGTTTCTGGAGCAGGTACTAGATGCAAGCTTGTGCCATTCCAGCACAGATCTCGCCAAGCCCTGGGTGATGAGTACATGCACTGGAAGAGAACAGTGATAGTCACTTAGCTTATCTTCCTGGCTCCAACCTAGCCCCCTCTCTGGATATACCAAATTATTACTGCTTTGCCCTTGTTAGTAACAGTCCTTCCCTGCCTCTAAGATTTAGCAATCCATATTGATCCATTTGCTCTAACTTTCTGTTCAATAAGGACATAAGGAAGGAAAAAAGGTTGGAGTGATAAGAAAGGCTCTCTCACCCTGGTTGGTGTGGCTCAGTGGATTGAGCACTGGCCTACAAACCAAAGGGTTGCTGGTTTGATTCCCAGTCAGGGCACATGCCTGGGTTGCAGGCCAGGTCCCCAGTAGGGGCCACAGGAGAAGCAACCACATACATTGATGTTTCTCTCTCTTTCTTCCTCTTTCCCCCTCTGTCTAAAAATAAAATAGCCCTGGCTGGTGTAGCTCAGTGGATTGAGCATGGGTTGCGGACCAAAAGGTCTCCGGTTTGATTCCCAGTCAGGGCACATGCCTGGGTTGCAGGCCAAATTCCCAGTGGGGGCCATGTGAGAGGCAACCACACACTAATATTTCTCTCTCTCTTTCTCCATCCCTTCCCCTCTATCTAAAAATAGAATAAATAAAATCTTTAAAAAAGTAATAAAATAGATAAAATCTTAGAAAGAAAGAGAGAGAAAGACTCTCAACTCAAAACTTTTACTGATTTGAGGAAGTCCTCACTAGAGTTTCTTGGGAGTTTCAGAGGTCAAAGGAAACAGATCAGTATCTTTGGCCAATACTATTTTTCCCATGGTTGGTCCAAATTCTGAAAGGGAACTGGAACACAAAGAGGTCATTTGACTTATTTATGATCACACAGTAAAGCCACAAGACAAAGATAGCACCCAAGACTCTTGGTTTCAAATTCAGTGCCACTTCAATAGCCTAAGGTAAATCTATATTAAGAAGTTAGATTTGGGAACTCATATCAAATTTGGTTTTGGTAAATAGAGTTTTACCCTTTTTTAGAGCCATCACTTAAACTGTCACCTCTGAACCAACTAAGAAACCACAGTTACAAGTTCTTGGCCTGCCTTCTGTGGAGACCTATCTCCATTGAAGAGTTAAGCGAGAAGGTAAGCAGAGACCTGGGACCTTCACACACCTCATCCAGCTTTTCCAGTGGGGCTAAAAGTCCTACAATTCCTTGTTGGTTCCTCCAAATCAACTCCCCACTTTCTCATATGAAAATTTCTTGTTTCTTAGAAAATGAAAAGAAAGTAGAGAAAAGGCAAGGCTAAAATCTTGTCTGAATTACAGAAACACTATTTTCTGGCACAGAGATATTCCCTAACCATCTTATGACCAGCTAGTCTTTGGGAGAGTGTTTTGAGACTTACTGCATTATTTTTTCTTAAATTGTTGTTATGGAGGAAGAATAATTTCTATTTTTTTAATTTTTCTTTTTTTAAAAAATTACTTTATTGTTGTTCATTTACAGTTGTCTGCATTTTCCCCCCACTAAATTTTTCTTGTTTATTCTATTATAGTTGTCCCAATTTTTCCCCCTTTGCCCTCCTCCATTCAGCCCATCTCCTGCTCCCACAATCAATCCCCACAACACTGCCCATGTCCATGGGTCATTCATACATGTTCTTTGATTAGTCCCTTCCCCTTCTTTCCACCCCTCCCTTCTCCCTTCCCTCCCTTCTCCCACCTCTTTGGCAGCTGTCAGACTGTTCCATGTTTCCATGCCTCTGGTTCTGTTTTGCTCATTAGTTTATTTTGTTCCTTAGATTCCTCTTATAAGTGATATCATATGGTATTTGTGTTTCACCAACTGGTTTATTTCACTTAGCATGAGTCTCCAGTCCCAGCCATGCTGTCACAAAATGTAGGAGCTCTTTCTTTTTTTCTTTTCTTTTCTTTTTCTTTCTTTCTTTCTTTCTTTCTTTCTTTCTTTCTTTCTTTCTTTCTTTCTTTCTTTCTTTCTTTCTTTCTTTCTTTCTTTCTTTCTTCCCTCCCTCCCTCCCTCCCTCCCTCCCTCCCTCCCTCCCTCTCTCTCTCTCTCTCTCTCTTTCTTTCTTTCTTCTGTGTAGTATTTCATTGCGTAAATGTACCAGTTTTTTAATCCATTCATCTACTGATGGGCACTTAGGCTGTTTCCAATACTTGGCTATTATAAACAGCACTGCTAAGAACATAGGGGTGCATTAGTTCTTTTGAATTGGATACTTGGGATCCTTAGGATATATTCCCAGCAGTGGAATCGCTGGGTCAAAAGGAAGTTCCATTTTTATTTTTTTGAGGAAATTCCATACTGTTTTCCACAGTGGCTGCATCAGTCTGCCTTCCCACCAACAGTGCACTAGGGTTCCCTTTTCTCCACAACCTCACCAGCACTTGTCTGTTGACTTGTTTATGATGGCCATTCTGATCAGTGTGAAGTGGTATCTCAATGTGGTTTTAATTTGTATCTCTCTGATGGCTAGTAATGCTTGATTTTTTTTGTGTCTCTGGGCCCTCTGTATGTCCTCCTTGGAGAAATGTCTATTCAGGTCCTTTGCCCATTTTTTAATTGGATTTTTTGTCTTCCTGGTGTGGAGTCATGTGAGTTCTTTTATATATTTTGGAGATTAAACCCCTGTCCAAAATGAGAAGGGGACTGACTGTATGGGAAAACACAATTGCCAATGATACATCGGACAAGGATTTAATCTCCAAAATATATAAGGAAGAATAATTTTTGTTTATCATGCCAGGAGAAGGAACATCTTAATCTTTTGAACTTCTGACGATGGTGGTATAGGTATAGGTAAACACAGTACTCGCCTCCTCCTACAACCACATCAAAAGCACAGCTAAAGAGCCCTGGCTGGTGTAGTTCACCTGGTCAAAGCATCATCCCATAAACTGAAAAGTGAGTTTCAGTTTACTTGTCAGGGCACATGCCTATGTTGCAGGTTCAGTCCGGTGTCCAGTCAGGGTGCGTACAGCAGGCAGCTGATTGATGTTTCTCTCTCACAACATGTTTCTCTCCCTCTCTCTCTCCCTTCCTTCCCCTTTCTCTAAAAATCAATAACCATGTCCTTGGGAAAGGATTTAAAAAAGTAAAACACTGAACAACCATCATTCAGAACCACCTGAAATCTGGCTGATGATAAGTCCTACAACTAGGGAGTTAAAGAAGCCACAATGAGACTGGTAGGAGGGCTGGAGACATGGAACAAGCTGGTCCCACACCCATGTGTGGAAATAAAAATCAAGAGGGGTATCTCAGCTGAGGAGGTCTTCTCTGAAGAATGAGAGGTGCCAACCCCACACCCAACCCCACCCCCAGCCCAGGGTTCCAGTGCGAAGAAGAGAAGTCCCCATAACTTCTGACTGTAAAAACCAGCAGGGATTGAGGCTGAGGGAGACAGGGATTTTGGAGTCCCAGGCAGTTCCTCTTAAAAGGTCTGCACCAGGACTTACTCAGACTGGACTTATTCAGATTCAGTTGCTCTTAGCTCCAACACTGGGGTGGTAGCTAAACAGGCACCAGAGATATACAGGGAGGAACTGAATTATCGAGCATCAAGGTGAGAGCTGGGGGGCAGCTCTCTTCCTCGCAGAAGTCCTGGCAGAGACCACTGTTCCTTTTTGAAGCCCATCCTCTACAGAGCCAGCAGTTAGTGCCATATCTGAGTCTCCATTAACCTGGCTCATACTGTTTGCCCTGCCCTGATGATTCCCTGAAGCCCAGCCCTACCCAACTTTCAGGCCCACCCAAGCTGTTTCCAGTGGCTTTTCCATACAAATGGCCAGTCTTAATTCATGCTTTAGATTTTCCTCAAATCTTTCAAACAAGCAGCATCTGGCCTCCATGAGCCCCATACCCCTCACAAAGTGACTCCAGGCTGGGCACTAACAGCAGCTGGCCTTGGTTCACAGTTTGGCCTCGCCAGGTTATCTCCAAACCCAGCACAAGTAGCAGCCATCTGCAGATGGCTTTGTAGCTCCTGCTGGGTAGCCCTGGGTAGAACACAGGTGGCGGCTGACCTTGGCCTGCAACTCCTGGGATGCCTAAGAGCCAGTGTACCCAGTGGACAGCTTCAAACTGTGTCAATCACCTCCACAAGCAATACATTCAAGGGGTGAACTCAGTGGGCACCACAGCCCCACTGAAGGAAGTCCTGCTCTGTGCGGAGGGCCCCTACATAGCTGGTCCTCCACAACGGTTGGAAGTTGGTGATCACAGACAGTTCTTGCAGCCAGATCCTCCCACTGATGTGTCAACAGCAATGAAGGCTCAATTACAAGAGGAGGGTGTACACGGCTCACATGGGGGACACACCTCCAGTGCCCAGCTTGGGTGATCAGGGACGCTGTGCCACTGAAACCTACAGGACACTTACTAGATTAGGCCACTCTACCAAGCCTGGGAGATGTAGCAGCTCTACTTAATACATAGAAACAAACACAGGGAGGCTGACAAAATGAGGAGACAAAGAAACATGTACCAAATGAAAGAACAGAACAAACTCCAGAAAAAGAACTAAATAAAATGGAGACAAGCAATTTAGTAGATGCAGAGTCAAAACACTGGTTATAAGGATGGTCAATGAACTTTCTGGGACAACTTCAAGTGTATCAATGTTCACATCATGGAGGTGCCAGAAGGAGAAGAGAGAGTACGAAATTAAAAACCTATTTGAAAAAATAATGGCAGAAAACTTCCCTAACTTGGTGAAGGAAATAGACATACAAGTCCAGGAAGCACAGAGAGTCCCAAACAAGATGAACCCAAAGAGGCCCACACCAAGACACATCAAAATTAAAATGCCAAAGGTTAAAGAAAAGGAGAGAATCTTAAAAGCAGCAAGAGAAAAGCAGTTAGTTACCTACAAGGGAGCTCCCATAAGATTGTCAGCTGATTTCTCAACAGAAACTTTGTAGGCCAGAAGGGATTGGCAAGAAATATTCAAAATATTGAAAAGCAAGGACCTACAACCAAGATTACTCTACCCAGCAAAGTTTTCATTTAGAATCTAAGAACAGATAAAGAGCTTTTTTTTTTTTTTTAAGAAAAAGCTAAAGGCGTTCCTCACTACATGAATTGTTAAAGGGTCTTTAAGAAGGAAAAAAAAGATTAAAAATATGAACACAGACAAAAAAAGATTTTAAAATGAACAATAAAATGGCAATAATACATATTTATCAACAATTGAATGTAGCCCTGACTGGTGTGGCTCAGTTGGTTGGGCATCAGTTCATAAAGCAAAAGGTTGCTTGTTCACTTCCCCGTCAGGGCATATTCCTGGGTTGTGGGTTCACTCCCTTGTCAGGCATGTAGGAGAGGCAACCGATCAATGTTACTCTCTCACATCAATATTTCTCTCCCTCTCTTTTCCCTCACTTCCCCCAACTCTCTAAAAATAAATAAATAAAATTTAAAAACAATTGAATCTAAAAAACAAAATAAACAAGCAAAACAGAAGCATACTCATCGATACAGAGAACATTTTGATGGTTGGCAGATGGAGCTAGTGTTGGGGGGATATGTGAAAAAGGTGAAGGGATTAAGAAGTACAAATTGGTTGTTACAGAATAGTCACAGGGATGTAAAGTACAGCGTAGGGAATATAGTCAATACTATTCTCATAACTATGTATGGTGTCATTATGGGTGTGAGATTTATCAGGATGATCACTTAGTAATTTATGTAATGTCTAATCACTGGGGTGTACACCTGAAATTAATAAAATAATGTATGTCAATTATAATTTGAAAATTAAAAATTGATTTAAAAGTAATACATTTTTTTAATGTCTTTTTAAAAAAAATCTATCCATTCAGCTGAAAGTCATCTGATGGCCTTGCAAGAAGAGTAAGGTCTGGCACCTGAACCCTAGGCAGAGATGGCAGCTTGCAAGCTCGGTCTAGGGCCAGATGACTGTCAGTGTCTGGCTTCCTCAAAGTGTCTGGGGACCACAGAGGCCCACTCAACATCAAAGGCATCCTACCCATAAAAAGCAGTAAGAATGAAGCTAACACTATCAATCAATGAAAAAAAAGCAGGGGGAGATATATCTGGAAATTACAACAAAAAGTATTCATATAATTAAGCAAGGATATGGAATCACCTGGGTAGTTACCATCCTATCAAACAAGGAAATACTTGATTTAGAAATGAGCAACAGGCAGTAAAATTTCAGACATTTCTCATAGCAATATTTTTGCCAATATATCTCCTTGGGCAAGGGAAACAAAGGAGAAAAAAATAATGGGACTACATCAAACTAAAAATGAAAAGGGAACCCATGGAATGGGAGAATATATTTGCCAATGATACATCTGATAAGGATTTAATTTCCAAAATTTATAAAGAACTTATACAATTCAACACCAGGAAGACAAACAACCCAATTTAAAAATGAGGAAAGTACCTGAATAGACATTTCTCCAAGGAGGACACACAGGTGGCCAATAGACATATGAAAAATGTTCAATGTCACCAATCATCAGAGAGATGCAAATTAAAACCACAATGAGATATCACCTCCTGACTGTCAGAATAGCCATCATCAATAAATCAACAAACAACAAGTGCTGGTGAGGATGTGGAGAAAAGAGAACCCTAGTGCACTGTTGGTGGGAATGCAGACTGGTGCAGCCACTGTGGAAAACAGTAGGAAGTTTCCTCAAAAAATAAAAAATGGACCACTATGGAGGACACATGGACATAACCAAGGGGGAGGGTGGAAACGGGGGAGGGG
>VMDR010028441.1:0-13146 GCA_007922815.1 Macrotus californicus
TAGTTGTTTGCTTAGTTTGTTTTTGTTTCTGTTTTAGGTTCAGTTGTTAATAACTGTGAGTTTGTTGTCATTTTACTGTTCCTATTCTTTATCTTCTTTTTCTTAGGTAAGTCCCTTTAACATTTCATATAATAAGGGCTTGGTGATGATGAACTCCTTGAACTTGACCTTATCTGGGAAGCACTTTATCTGCCTTTCCATTCTAAATGATAGCTTTGCTGGATAGAGTAATCTTGGATGTAGGTCCTTGTCTTTCATGACTTGGAATACTTCTTGCCAGCCCCTTCTTGCCTGCAAAGTTTCTTTTGAGAAATCAGCTGACAGTCTGATGGGCACTCCTTTGCAGCTTACTGTCTCCTTTTCTCTTGCTGCTTTTAAGATTCTCTCTTTATCTTTCATCTTGGGTAGTGTAATTATGATGTGCCTTGGTGTGTTCCTTCTTGGGTCCAACTTCTTTGGGACTCTCTGAGCTTCCCAGGCTCCCTGGAAGTCTATTTCCTTGGCCAGATTGGGGAAGTTCTCCTTCATTATTTGTTCAAATAAGTTTTCAATTTCTTGGTCTTCCTCTTCTCCTTCTGGCACCCCTATGATTCGGATATTGGAATGTTTAAAGACGTCCTGGAGGTTCCTAAGCCTCTCCTCATTTTTTTGAATTCTTGTTTCTTCATTGTGTTGTGCTTGAATGTTTCTTTCTTTCTTCTGGTCCACACCATTGATTTGAGTCCCGTTTTTCTTCCCATCCCTGTTGGTTCCCTGTACATTTTCCTTCATTTCCCTTATCGTATCCTTCATTTGTTCATCTAATTTGTGACCAAATTCAATCAAGTCTGTGAGCATCCTGATTACCAGTGTTTTGAACTGTGCATCTGATAGGTTGGCTATCTCTTGGTCGCTTAGTTGTATTTTTTCTGGAGCTTTGATCTGTTCTTTCATTTGGGCCGTTTTTGTTGTCTTGGCACGCCTGTTACTTAGTAAGGGGTGGAGCCTTAGGTGTTCACCAGGGCAGGGCAACTCACATTGCTTGTTGTGATGCTGTTTGTGGGGGAGGGTCCAAGAGGGAACAATAGTGATTGCTCCACTCTCTGCCAGTTTTCAGTGACTTTCCGAGCTACCCACAGTCCAATTGGGCCCCTCTGGTGCTGATTCTGGTGCTGATTCCCGGCGGGTGGGCTTGTGTACGCTCTAGGACCCTGTGGGTCTCTCCAAAAAGCTCTCCTGTGAGGCTGGGAGTTTCTCCCGCTGCTGCCGCCTCAACCCCCACAGGAGTTTTCAATCAGAGGCTTTGAGGCTATTTTTCCCCCAGCTGGAACTCTGGGTTGCTGGGTCTGTCTTGCTCCTCAGTTGTTCCTCCCAGTTTATCCTCACCAGGGAGTGGGATGCCTGGTCCGCAGCTGCCACCTCTCCCGGCCAGCCGCACCTTTCCCAGATCCGCCAGATACCGCCCCACCACGTGAGTCCTCTCCACCCCTCCTACCGGTCTGGATGTATGTTTCTTAATTTCTTGGTTGTCAGACTTCCATACAGTTCGATTTTCTGTCAGTTCCAGTTGTTTTTTGTTTTAAAATTTGTTGTTGTCCTTCTTTTGGTTGTGCGAGGAGGCACAGTGTGTCTACCTACACCTCCATCTTGGCCGGAAGTTAAATAAGTTTTTAGGTGTCAAAATTATAAATGAAATTAAAAGGCAAACAACAAATTGGAAAATCATTATCATTCCAGGATCTTATCTCTTTTCATACTTTATTTTTCAGGCAGGAGAGTAAAAAAAAAGTCACCTCTGACATATAGTAGATAGCTTTGGTTACAAATGGAGGTAAAACTCTTACTAATCAAGTTCATATATCATTTAGAGAAACTGGTAGGAAAACCAGGGGCCTCCTTCTTTGGAAAACCATAGTATGTCATTTCAAATAAATGACCAACGTGTACAGAAATCCAGATATACACACAAGGCTCTCAACACTCTGAGTGCTGGGCCATGTGCCTAGCGACATGCCTGATATACAGAAAGCTCTAAATACATGTCCATGGGAAAAATCAATGAATGCATGCCATTTCTTTACACAGCTGGGCAGGCAGGTTGTCACAAAAATATTCGCGCCTATCAATTAGATTATTATTATATATTATTATTTTAGTGTGACTATCACCCACATCGTAGTAGAGGCTTGGCCTGTTAACTGCTCTGTTGGGAGCCTATGCATGTTCATTGAAGTAGGACTCAGTTAGCTTGGAACAGGACTTTAAGGACAAGCGCACAGTACATTGGTTTTATGCACTTGTTTATATGGAAAGCCAGCCTCTCCCTCTGGGCTACCGAGGTCAGAGTCTAATGAACCATACCTGCTCCCCTACTCTTTGGATACAGTATGTCTGGGCTACTAATTGTATTAAGACATTGTAAGTGAAGCATACACCACAATGAAAGAAAGGCTGCTGATTTATCAGTTATATAACAGAGCTGAGGTGTGCAGTATAATTCCTCTCCACGTCTCTAAAATGCCATTTACCCTGTAAAAAAAAAAATTGGAGCTGCCTGAACCACAACATGTGTTTTACAGTCATCATTAGGGGAAAGAGTTAACGGTCACCTACTCTAGCGCAGCTCACACACACGGCCCTGAAGAGTGCGTTGTCGTACGGCAATAAGGCTGGAGATTTAAAGAATTCCCGGCTGGTTCTTGAGCAATGGATCTCTTTCCTGGCTTCCAGGAAAGAACTTGACCTTTGCTTGCTCGAGGAAACTATTCAGGCCTTTGCCTTTGATCCCAGTACTGTTCTCTATCGGTTTGTATTCCTTGCGTTTTCTGAAAACAACGTGTTAGAAAGATTTTTTAAAAAAGATCTCCAGCTGGAATGTATTATCTTTCACAGTCTTTTACATGCCCGGTGCAAAATGGTTAATTCCATTTAACCTACTCTCTGGCTTTTAAGACACTGAAGTTTTATGGAAATATATTAATTTTCTCTTCTTCATACAAGAAATGTGCCTGTTTACTATAATTTGAGATTACTTGTTAAATATTAAGCTGACACAATTTTGTTAAGTTACTGACATCTGGTAGCATTTAAAAAAAAAAACCACAGCAAAATCAACAGGCTAGTTTGGTATTCATCATTCAGAGGAAGGTGCTCCTCCCACACACAAAATGGTTAAAAGCCAAAGAGGGAAAATGGCCCATTTGTGCAGCACATTGCTACTCATTTGCAACAATACATGATAGTTGGAACCAGCAACTTACTTGTATACCAGGAGGGCAATCGTGGTGACAATCACGGCCAAGCAGCCAATGGAGACCAGGACGACATTTGCTGTACTTAAAGAGGGGCCTGGGTCTTAAAACAAAAGGAAGACCCCGTTAGAGACATCTTCCACCCAGAGGACATGCTGCTTGTAATGTAATTAAATAAATGACGCAGGGAGCTATCAGAAGATATATGGCTCCCTCTGGGCTTTCGGTAATCTTTCCCATTAAATAATACATAGTCTTCGGGGCAGTTTATCTTCCATTTAGAGAATGAGTTAGCATGTCTGGAACACTGTGTGAAGGGCTCAGGAGAGGGACGTCACATCCTGAAGACACCTGCTCAGATGTTGGCGGACCCAGCGGTGCCCACGTGATGGAGGGCTCTGTGATCCTCCTGCCCGCTCCCCCGGCCTCATCTCCCCCACCTGCCTTCCAGCTGTGCTGAAAATCCTGGAAGTTGCCCACCCTCCCCACACTCATTCATATCTCCACAATGTCCTCCCCTTTGGGACGCTTTCCAGACATTCCTGAGGCAGCGGTCACCCCTTCCTTTGTAACTACTCGCTGTCTTCCTTAGCCTCGATCATGCTGTGTTGCAATTACTTCCATGCACATAGTTGTCTCCTGCTGAATTGTGAGAACCACGAAGCAAGGATTATGGCTTCCCTCACTCCTGGAACCCAGCAAATCTTGTCTCTGCCACCGAAGTATAGCTGCACCTTTATCTGTTTTTCCTCTGTCTTCTCTGACACTGTCGCAGTCCCAGCCACCAGCCTCTCCCCTGAGAAGACCTCTTAATTGTCTACCTGCTTCCAGGTTTACCTCCAACGGTCCTTGCACCAGGCAGTCAGCATGGTCTTCTAAAAGCACCCATCAAGATCATGCTTCAAACCCTCCAGAGGCTCCCGACATGTACAGAATAAAACCCGAGCCCTACTGACCGCCTACAAGGATCTAAATGGGCTGCTCATAATTAAAACTCGGGTCTCAGTTCAGAGGAGGTCCCTCACCAAGCTGGTGCTCCTGGGTTGGCAGGACTTGTCCTGACCTCTTAATCTAAAAAGCCCATGTTTGTCGCCTCTCTCCCATGCAAGTCACTCTCCATGTCCTGGCCTTGCTTTATTTTCTTCACAATGCCATCTCATTTATTTATTGACTGTTTCTGCTCGGAAAGGCAGGGGCCGTCTTCATCTTGTTCCCCACTCTGTCTAGGACTGTATGTCTGGTACCTAGAGCTGGGCTGGGCATGGAGCAGATGCTCAGTGAATGTTTGTTGAAAGGGCTGCAGCTGCTTCACGAGTGTTCATTGAATCAATGAATGAAAGTTATTTCAGCTAAAAGCCCATGGATTTGCCTTGGAGCAATGACCCATTTCTGAAATTCTGACTTTGATACCCAAATCATCAAGTTCAGTCCCACTGGATTAAAAGCTCTCTTTCTGGCCCTGACCAGTGTGGCTCAGTTGGTTAGGCCGTTGCGCCGTGAAGTGCAAGATCGCTGGTTGGATTCCTGGTCAGGGCACATGCCTGGTTGCGGGCCAGGTCCCAACTGATGTTTCTCTCTCACATCGATGTTTCTCCCCCATTTCTCCTTTCTCTAAAAATAAATAAAATCTTTTTTTAAAAAATGAAAGCTCTCCTTCAGAACTTCCTTTATTTGGATTTGGAAAATGGTTCGGGTCACACCTAAAGTTATCGCTCATGATAAGAAGAATTAAACAAATATCTAAGCCCCTAATCCAAACAGGAGAACAGTGGTTTGCCAGCACCAAGGAAGCTTCATAGACTAGCTTATGAGTCTAAAGGCAATTCTCAAAAACTGGCAGCACAAAGGGACTGAGGGCAGTGGCTCCTGGAGGGGCCAGCATGGGGGTCCCACTTGCCTCCCTCCACCCTGACCTCTGCAGCCCTTACCCCAGGCCTCAGTGCACCCGCCCTCAGGAAGGACAGTTCCTGCCTTTGAATTCTTGCTTTTGAATCTGCATCTAGGAGCTTACCAACAATGAGCCCTCATACAAATGATTATATATATGGTTGTTAAAGTTTTTCTTTCAAATGAGGTTAAAGCTGCCTTTTATATTAGCGACTAAATATGTTTAAGTACATTTTATCTTATGAGAGAGGATCCAAGTCCAAAGGGGTTATTTGTGAGTTGGTCACTAGGTTGCACCTGACAATACTCAAATCAGGGGCAAACTAAGTGCTGTCACGTGTGTGCAGTTTAACCTCTCCCTTCCGCCATGCTGCTCTCCTCTAAGAGATAAAACAGCAACTCAGAACAAGATCGATTATAAATGAAATTCAGATAGGGTCACCAGGCAGAGACCGTATTTTAAGGATGAGGAACATTGCAAGCCAGCAGTAAGTGAAAATTTCTCAATGAAATTCTCCAGTACACTTTGTAAACATTTTACCTCTCCAAGCATGGGTGGGGGTGGGGGGAGTGGTTCAAAACTGGTTTTTCAGCTGAACACTGAGGAATAGTTAAGTTGGTTTGGTACAGTCTCTGCGGGATGCTCAGTTGAGTTTGCGAAGGGAAGTAGAAGACTCATGGCAAGTTAGAAGGGAGCGAGGAGTCCTCTTGGTTTCTCGTTGCTCTTCTTGGCTTCCTATCTTTGCCCAGGTGGATTCTAGTGACAACATGAAACCAGTCCTCCCTTTGTCATACTTTAATGGGAGAACATTGTTATTTTTCGAGGTTGATCTACACCTCTCCCTTGAAATACAAACCTATTCAAGCATGCGGCAATCATATCCTGTTATTGCGGCTCCACCATCACAGCTGAGTGTTTCTCATCAAACAGCTTTGCTTTGGCCACTATTTCTCTCTCTCTCTCTCTCTCTCTCTCTCTCTCTCATCCCTTCTCTAGGTAGATGTGCTGTTGGAATTTAATGCCAGCCCCCACATTCACATTAACAATAGCTCAATGAGTTTTGCCCTGAAATAAAATGAGACATCGATAATACAGCTCTGAAGAGCTTCAGCAGGAAACACGACGCCCTTTATCTGCAGTGTGAAATGCACAAACAAGCGTGAAACAAGACTCACTTCTGCCGGGGACAGAGACGAGGGTGCTCATGAGGGCCAGACTGGTGTTGTCACCCAGAGTCAGGTTCAGGCAGTATGTCCCAGACCCTGTGAAGGCTCGTCTCACGGTCAGCAAGCACGTGTCGCCCACGTCCGTGGGGCTACAGACTGTGTTCTGGGCCAGCTGGCAGGTGGGGTCAGCCACGATGGTACAGACCTCAGTGGGAATGCTGAGGGCATGAGAGAGGGAGACAGAGGAATGTAACAGTTTTAAAGGGAAAACTCATTATGTTTCTATAAAATTGAACTCCACCTTATTTTTACTCAAACCATATGACATCGGATTGTCACCTATGATTTACCCTCACACAAGCCTGGGGGTGAGCTACTGTTTCCTCTGGAAGGTGAGGCCTTGGGGGTGGAGCAGGAAGGAATTTTGTGCCCCCAAGGCAAGGGGCTCTTGGAAGTGATGTGAAGCCACGTCATTCCCCCCACCCCTGGCTCCCTAGAATGCCCAGAGATGCAGGCAGCATATGCATTAGGCAATGATATTACTAAGTGCCAGGGCCGGCCCTGCCTGGGTTCCTGCAGGAATACACAGCAACGGTGACGACACCTGGCCCAACGGTATGCACTGCGCACGAGGTACTAAGCTTTAGATGCATGCCCTGTCTGGTCTATTCCTCTCGATGACTTTCCAAGGAAAGTGATATTACCCCGGTGTAGCAGGGGACAAAGCATTCAGGGAGGGAAGATAATTGGCCCAAGGTCACACAGCAGTTAGAGGTGGAGCTGGGACTTGAACAGGAGGTGCTTGACAACCATCCTTGGAACCACCTGGCCACACACGACTGTGTCAGCCCCAGCTTCACTCCTGAGTAGACTTCCTGGAGGAAGAGCCTGAGCTCTGATGCCGGGTCTGGGGGGCGTGGGGTGAGATGGAGGTGCACCCTGGCCTCTGCCACAGCTTCCGGCCCGTCATCAGGTTTTTCTCTAGTTCCCGTTGATCCTCATTCCACCCCTCTGCCCGAGCTGGAGAGCCTCTCAGCTACCATTTTTACACTGTTCCATGCCCTTCCTTAGCGTATACATCTACATCCAGATACATTTTAACCACTCGGTTTACATGTATGTGAATCAGTTAATATTAGCATATTTAATTACTCTAGAATACATATATTAGTTAACATATATTTAGTCTATTATATGTAGTCGTAACCAAGCCATAGGAAGCTAAACTATATAATGCATTAGAAGACCTTTGTAAATGATGAAGAGACACAGGATTATCAGGCATTGCTCTTAGTTAACACCAGGACACATGGGCCTCTTGGCACTCCAGAGGGGCCGCAGGGAGCTGAAGAGCAGCGTTCTCAGCCAGACTGTGGTCTGTGAACTGTGCCCCGCCAGATACCCACTGTCTAAGGGGGTAGGTTCTATACTCACTGTGGCCCCATCTGTAAAAGGAGACTCATAGGATTGTGTGAGGATTCAACAGATGACAATGTCAAGAACACAGTAAGTGTTTGATCAATAATTATAATTTATATCAACAGTTAAAGGTAACGATCATCGCTCAATGCTAGCAAAAGAGATGCATCCTTGAGAGGGCCTTGGAGGGTCCTTCTTTGTCCTGGTTTACTACTGATGGACTTTGAATCAGCTTAGAAGGGGAGAGTAGAGTCAAGGCCTCTGTTCAGGCCTGGGGGCCTCACTTGACCTGTTCCTCTTATTGAGATGATGTACTCACATCCCTTGGCAGGTCACGACAAAATCCATCAAGGAGTCACCAGGCTGTGGCACGGGCATCACAACTTCTGTCATCTCAATGATGTTGACCTCTAGAATTCCATCTGACAAAACAAACCCCCATGGAAAAACACATCAAAATACAACTCAAATCAAACAACTCCTTAACAAACCAGAAGGCCAAACAAAACGAGACAGTCATCTCGCCACACCAGACGCATCAGATCTGGAACCTACCCCATCACTTCTCTGACACGTCCACGCAGCATTTTCAAAGTCAGACTGAACTGTTCCCCAGGCCAACCTACCTCTTTATTTCTGGAATCTGTGTATGTATGAGAAGTCAGCACCCCTCTGGGCACGTACTTCAGGAAAAGGTGCCCCTGGGGGGGTGCAGCACCAGGTTCAGGCCGTGGCCAGTTTCTCTCGGTGGCTCAGCCCCAGGGTGCACAGCGTGGGGTTTAGCCCCCATGCCCAGAACCAGGGTCCATGGCTGGGTGGCAGACCCCACCTGTCTTCTCTGTTGGACACTTGTAGACTGTGCCTAAAATGCACAGCTGTGTGTGCTAACCCCGCTCATTCACGTTTCCTACATACCAGAAGTGTGACTTTGTGAAATCAGCTAGGGGAAGAGAGCAGAAGTCAGGGGAACTTGTTACTGGCCTTTTTTCAAGGCTTGTTCATTCTGATTTCTGGGACACAGGGTCGGAGATCCAGGCTCCGGGTAGGCTCAGCGGTATGTGGGCCTCATGGGGGCCTTCATTTCCACTAGGATGTGGGTAGGAAGGCTGCTGTAGGCAGGCAGGCAGGCATCTAGAAACTAGTAGAGTCTTTGCTCATGTACATGCGGTATCACCTTGGACAGAGAGGGTGCTCCTGCTCCCCATCCCCACCCTCCAGAGTCCGTGGAGTGAGGGGTGGCCCAAGGTAGATTCTGACATCCTTGCCCTGCTGGTCTCACCTACAATTGTGAGTCTGGCTGTGAAGTAACCGTTTCTGTAGATCTGGCAGTGTCCTCCAGGAGTCCCCCCCCACTGCAGGGGGCTGTCACCAGCAGGGGCTGCAGAGATGGAATGGCAGAGTTTAGATTAGTTGCTGAGAATGTTAAAGATGTGCATGACAGAACCAAAAATCTAAACACCTGTCTACCTGCTTGTTAGAAAATCATCAAGAATCCTATACTTTTAAATTTTGAACTAAATGTGTTAATGATTCATATAGATGTGAGAGCTGTAAGGCATTATGATGGTTAAATCATGTAAGTAAACACAATCCCATATATTGTTTAAACACAGGAAGCAGGTGAAAGGTAGAAGCCATATTAAAAAGTGTGATACAACCATGAAAAAGCAGGCCATAACAGATAGTCATATTTTAGTTTTGGAGGCTGGTATTCTGGGCTCAAATACGAGGTCCCTTGTTTTTAGCTGTTTGAGACCATGGGCATATCATTTAAACCTCTCTTAGCCTCAGTGTACTCATCTGTAAAATAGGAATGATACTTACTTCCTGACCTAGTGAGGTTGAACTGTGAAACTTCAATGAGACGAGGCACATAAAACCTGCTTCTCGCGCCTGCCACAGGAAGTTCTGAACAAACATCAGTTTCCTTGTGCCAACACGCACATCTGTCCTATGCATCTATTTAGATATGGTATGCTATAGCATATGTAAGATATGTAATTTAAAATAGTAAGGTTGATGCACAATAGATTAAGGGGCAAGCCACATGGAGAAAAGCAATGTTTTCCCTGTTTGGATGTCTCATAGCTCCAAAGCTGACATTCTAAAAGTCTCAGTTATTGGTGAGCAGAGGTGTTCCATTATCACTCCCAACTATTAACAGGATTTAAGGAGATTGTGAATAGGAACTTTCACTTTTATTGTAGATTTCTATATTTGAATATTTACTAAGGAACATGTATTAATTTTGCAATTTAAAATATTTCAAAAAAGAATAAAAATCAGTAATTATAGTATCTTGAATTATATATTTTTGGCTTAATAAGATCTCATTTTATTAATGACACTATTATGACAATTTTTTATTTATAATTAACAGGTTTTTAGTAAAAACAGTTACAAGTCTGGACATCATGAGGACATGTTCCCTCTGGGCTTGGTGATGGCGCCCTCTTGCGATAAATGTGAGGATGTCAGCCTATCGCAATCCTCTGGATCCTGGAGTGCTAAGATGTTCCAATGTCTGTGTGGGGAAGGGTGGAGGCATCGGAGAGAAGCTAAGGCTTTCTAGAATAGACTCTGAAAGACTTCTTGAATGTCCTCATATACTATTAGTAGAGGGTGGTATTTAATTAATTAAGCTTTATATTCAGAACAATTTATAAGTTTAGAGTCTTTCCAGCTCGATAGCCAAGAAATATTCTCAAGGTACATTCTTTTTGGGGTCATTTAGAAAGTGCCTTTAGGTGTGGCTGTGTCTTCACGGGACATGAGGTGGATGAGGGCTGAGAAGGGAGGAGCATGGAAGTGGGGAGGGATGAGGGTGGGGGGGAGGAAAGTAGGGTGGCCGGGAGGAAAGTAGGGTGGCCTTCCTGTTCACAAGGGTCCCGTGTGTCTTCTCGTAGCTCCATAACACGGGAGACGAGCAGAAATGTTATGAACTAGAAAAGTACACATAACAAGGTCAGTGAAAATTAGGAAGTTCAAAGAGCTGTATACAGGTCCCCAAAGTTTACTTGCAAAGTGACTTGAAACAGGTTCTCATTTATTCTCCATTCAAACAAGCTTAAAATAGTGATAAAATGGCTTTAAAATATCAACAGATTTTTGCAGAGTCTGTACACAATCTTCTTAACTAGTGATCTTGCACTCTAACCCACATGAATATTTTTCTTAGTGGTTAAGGTCTTCCCCACCCCACCCTATCTCAGCCCCCTAAAGATCACCCAGAAAACACTTACACAAAGATGGAGTGGGCTTCGGAGGTCGGGGTGTAGACCGAAGACAAGGTCCAGGCACAGCAGCTTGCACAGTGAGGTTAAGGCTGAAGGTTCCGTTGAGCACATACGTGTGACTCAAAGTGTGATTGATGGAAACAAACAGACCCGTATTATCCCCAAAATTCCACTTGTAGTTAATGGCAGACTCATTTAGGAAGTGGCTGGGATCATGAATAAAGACATCGAATATAATGGGGATGTCCCTGAGGAAGGTTTCATCAGATGCATTTCGATCATTCTTCTGGGACATAGTCACTGATATAGGAATCTGATCTAAAAGATATATAAAAAAAATGCATGATTGCTTGATTTTAAGTGGATGACTTCATTAACACTTTTAAGTTAACAATTTAAATCCGGGATAATTCAGCATCATTTTTCCTTTCCCTATGCAAGTTTTCTACAGTTTTCCCATGCTAATCTGGAAAACAGAGGGAATACGTCGTTAAATATAAGTTTGAGAAGGAGTCCAGATGAATCGTAACCTGAGTGCCTCATCCTCAGACACTTCAGAGTTCGCTCCTCTCACCTGTTACCACGTACATATCTTTCACTTTTGCGATGGGAATGTACGTGCGTCCCTTTCTTCTATAGACAGTTACTTCCATGAGCTGAGGGCCAAGCGTCATATTGGCTGTGTTTACAGAAACACTTGCTGAACACCGTCCCAATTTCTGGTAATATTGACCTGTGAGAGGTTAGAATATTTAGGTATTGGTTACATGACATGATCATTACAGGAAGATGTTTCTTCACGACTAGCCAATGCCATTTAGAGATGACTCTGGGAAGGAAAGGAACAGGAGGGGACTGTGGTCCTGGCTGCTTCGGACAGGACGATGGTGCTCACTTTTATGTAAGACCTCATAAAACGAACCCATGGGTAAATACACGTCATGACGTGGTTCAAGTCAGTAGAACTGTTGAATGGGATAATATGGTCATTAGTTCACAAACAAATACTTTTTATAAATAAGTGGTTTGGCACTTGAAATATGTGTATTTCCCACAGAAAACACATTTAATGTAATGATGAGGTGCCCAATGGAGTTTTAAAAAATTTATCCAAGAATCTACTTTATTTTTGTAATAATATTAATATTTCAGTATGTTATTAAGCAGCTTTTTTTTTAATTTTAGGGGACGAGAATCCTCCACTTTCTAATAGTATTTGCATGTAAATATGCAGCTCACCTTGAAAGGTATGGTGTGCACATAAAAAGGAATGGAGTGGCTCCAGACACACCTTCTAGGACACCCGTGAGTCATTCTCTTTGTTTCTCCAACCCTAACCTAAATCTAACGGCCACTGTCAAGCAGTGAAAGTAACTCCTCTCAGGCAGGGCTCACGGATTTTTCTAACCCTGTTGAGGCCCGGGGTGTAGCTGTGTCATCGGAATGATAAGTGCTCCCCCTTTACTCTGTCTGGCAGGGCAGTTCTGGTGGACGTTGTAGGGCAGAAGCGGAGTCTCCGAGGGGTCAGTTACACGGAGGAAATGTGAGTTCTGGTACTGAGAGATGACCTCCAAGGCAATGCCTCGCTGAGGGACAGTATGAGCTAACTCTGAGACCTCAGCTGAGGACAGAAATTCAAAACCGTCTGGTTAGAAAAACAGCAATTTCTGGCTGAAAGCTGATTTTAAAAAGAGACATCTTAACTAGTTAAGTTAATGGATGTTAACAAGGCTAAAAAGAGTCTGGGATGCTAGTGAGCCTGAGTGAGTCCACAAAAACTCCGTGACGGGTCGAAGAAACCATGTCATTTGATGAGGTGGCAGACACCGGGCCATGAAGGCATGGAAAAGAGTCAGGTGTCAATCAGCTGATTTGAGTAGATGAGCATAATATTTGACATATATTTTGTTATTTTGCACCATCAGGATGTATTATTGATACTTTGTATTGATTTGTAAGTTAACTGAAGAAAGAGAAACTTTCTGTAATTTACGAAAAAAGACAAAACATTTAGAAATTTGGAGGCTACATTATTGGTAGCAATTTTCAAACCCTCAGTGTCAGGTGGTACCTGGTGACATTTTTAACTAAAGACTTAGGAGCTTTGCTAGTAATAAACTAAATTTGCTTCTAAAGATAATCACTTCACCAGTAATATAGCAAAGTGGATACCATTTGTGGTTAGAAAAAAGAAAAAAAGGGTAGGC
>VMDR010028442.1:0-13150 GCA_007922815.1 Macrotus californicus
AACTATACAACTCAAAGCCTTTGAGGAATATTAAAAAAAAATAGAGAATTAAACACACCAGGTACAACCCACATTGTATCTATCCGATGTGATCCTCACTAACTCTATGCAATTTTGTTTGATTGTTATTCCAATGTTACTAGAACACATACCTCTAAGAACTGGGCACATCTTGTGACAGCCAACATGTCCTTTTTCTGTTTAAGAGGTAAAATATAAACAATTTCCTATTAATTCACTTTAATGGCTGATTTGTTTAGAGCCTGAAATTTCAATGCACTGTCTTTAAAAATATCAGCTAGAAGAGTGTAGATGGGAGTCCCACTTCCCCATAATAACATGTGTTCAAATTTATCTTGAATAATTTGTGGTTGTGATAAGTCTCTATGAAAAGAATTTACTTGGGTTCAACACAAAATAAACATTACTCTTTGAAAATGCATAGCTTGTAACTTTATACATTCATTTACTAACATTAACAACCTTTGTAAGCACTCACTCATCTCCAAATGATGGCTAAAACTGTATTTCAAAAGATGTCTAAAAATTGGATAGCATTGCCACATTGGTTTTGAATTCGTAGTGCCCGATTACAGGTTAAGTCCTGTCACTTGAAGTCTAGCATCACACAGGAAGGACCCTCCTTTCTCTTCAGTTCTGTCTTTCTCCTATGCTTGTTTCACAGGCACTACAAAGCAATGTTTCCTACCGACAGCATTTCCACTAACAACCCCATTAAAGATGCTTTAGATTTTCGTTTCAACAGTTTAGATTTGATATAGAAAACAATTTGAAAGATGTCTTAATTTTTAAAAGTAGACTTTTTAAAACTTTATTATGAACTAAGGGCAACAGAGGTTCTATGATAACTGCTGTTTCCCTCACTCTCTAGCCCCTCATTTGAAGAAGAAGACCGTAGGCCACTCGGCCTTTGCGTTTGATGATAGTCATGAACCCTTTGGGACCTAGCAATTACTTCTTATCCTGAGTTCTTCTAAGTATATAGGTTTTGATACATAAAATGCTTTGGAAACTATACTAGTGTCTGGTTATTCCAGAGAGCATATGTTCAAATGGCTGACCATGGTCTAACCATTAATTACAAAAATAGGGATTTTAGGGTGCTTTGTAGGAAAATATTGATAAATGGCATTTTTTTACATATATCATCCACATTCCTGGGTTATTTTACACCCAGAGCATTTTCAGTTACTGAATTCACAAGTACATTTGGGGGTATTGAGCTCTTCCCTAAAAATCTAACTCTATTCTAAAGCTTCCTACCAGTGGTCACGAAGGTCCCCCAAACAGTTGGGAGACTTCAGAAGAAGGGATTTTCCTATCATCACAGGGCTTGGTCAAATCACAGTCATTGATTTCCAATTAGCAGAGTCTGGCAAAAAAAGATTTAAAGAACAGAGCAAGGGTTTGTAATCTGCAGGAGATGCATCCTTATTTTGGGGTGGGGTGGGGGTAGTTTATGATGGAGCTACACCATTGACCCTGAAGGGTCATTCTAACTCTGGCAAGCAGGCACTCACCCCAAAGTTCTTCCGCTTTCCTCTCTGTCCCTCCATCTGTGCTCGAAGCACGGAGGGAGGCTGCACCTGGGTAAGGGACAAGAGCTTCACCGTGTGCGCAGATTGGAGCTGCTGCTTTCTAGATCCATGAATAGAACATCACAACAATGACACCCTGCGGAGCCACTTCCTTCCCCATTTTTAAAAACGCTTCCATTTCCATGCTGTGTAATGTGGGCAAAGTGAGGCCTGGGGCAATTAGGGTGAAGCTTACTCCCTTTGCCCTTCCTCCATTCCTGGTCCACATGCAAGGGGCTGGTGGGATGGAACTTGCATGGGGCTTTGAGTTAGAGTGAGAGGATTAGATATCTGCCTGTCCTTTATCAGTGACTTGGTGAGTCTTTTGTGACAAGTGTGGTGGGCTGAGTGCTGACCGACCCCGCTCTCTGAGTGTATTCCCAAACTGCTCAGACAGATGGGAATTCTTCCCCAAAGGGAGAGGTGGCCTCACAGACTGAGACTAACACACCAGCCATGATGACTTTTATCCCCCTGGATTTTATTTAAGAGTGAGAAATCAGCAGCCTGCAGAAGCAAAATGTGTAATCTGGGACCTCGGGAGAGGAACATACATAATAACAGAGGGACGTGTCACCAGTGAATGCAAGGTGGCTGCCAGGATGGGGACTGTTCTCTGTTCTCAAAGCTCAACTTCTGAGCATTGGTTTTCCTCTTTAGTTAGAAGAAAACAGATGAGCAACTTTTTTTAAAAAGAAAATATGGCTCTTTAATGACAGCTCACTTTGCCTTCACCAGGAGTTGCTACTTTGTATTCTCACTAATTTTCTGAATTAAAAATGTAGAGAATTGCCCTCTAAGTGAATGTAATACATGTGCTCCTGATTTCAAAAGTTTGCCTTTGGCCACGTGGCTTTTCTGAAACCCTTACACTGACACCTGTCTTTGCTAACCGAAAGAAATCCTAAGAGGATTTTTGCTTCTGAGAAAAAAGCCATCACCTTACTCTAACGTAGGTCTTTGTGTCACTGATTCAGTTTAGAAAAAGTTTCATAAGCTCACTCTCCGTTTGGATAGGTGGTGGGGGGAGAGTCTACTGTATTTAAGTAGACTTGAGAATTAATTTTTAACAGTTTCATATACAAATGAAGGCAATCTTTTCTTTGGAAGGTGGCAGTTAAATACATGGGTGGCACCCAGTAAAAAAGAATATTTTTTAAAAAACAAGGACTACAACTTAAGCATTGAATTCATGATTTCCACCTTCTTTCAGATCTATCATTACCCCTCTTAGAGGGGTAGCTTTCTTCTTGTTCCTTGCAGTCTGTGTCCTTCCACGTCCTGCCACAGCCAGCGCTAGTGCCGACCGCCGCACAGCGGGCTTCTTTTCCAGCAGGGGAAGAAAGGGCTCCCCTTTGTCCTGCTCTAGCTCTGTATTATTGCTTTAGAAACTCCATCAGAAAGCCTGTTAATGATGTAGGTAATAGGCCAGAATGGGTTCGGTCCCTTCCAGCTCCCTGTGAGTGGCTTTATCCTGTACTCAAGATGTGAAACCTGACAAACTAATGCACTAATGCAGAAGGGTGGTGGGAAATCCATTCAAGTATCAGACCACCTTGACACCCCTCACAGTGACAGAAATAGCAGGCATCACCAGAGCTATTTAAATTGCATTCGAATTTAAACACGACTTAACCAGACTCCCAGGTGTTTCCAACTTGGAGTTAACATTACTTTTTGATGTGATCCCTACACACTGTAAATCCAAGTTGTTTTAAAATTTCCTGGCATCAATTTAAGTTTACATGGATAACAAATGTTGAATGTTAGCAGCAAAATAACTTTTCCCAAGGAGTCTAAACTGTCATTCGTGTTAGCTAATCAACTCCTACAATGACTACCTACATGGTTGGAGCTTGGAGATGCAGGACAATGCTGCCCTCGTCCTAGTTTTCATTTGGAGGTCATTCATTTGTATTTAACAATGTGAGTGAGTCAGTTCTTCTACGCTGAGAAACTAAACTGGAAGAATGGGTTGAGAATATGGTGGGTCACGGGGTTTTCTCAGGTCTGGATTTGTTCCGGAAGAGTAAGGTCTGAGCTTTATTGAGCCCTTGCCCTTGAACTTGCAGGCAGGCATGAGGCTGACTCCTAGGTTCAAGATCACTCCAGATTAGCCTTGGAGGTGGGTGATAGTGACCCTAAATATCCCTTTTCTCCACTTGGTTCTTAGGAAGTTCAAATAACACAATGCATCTGAAAGAGACATAGTTTATTATAAATGTGATTGTCCCAACACCATCAGGATTCTGGTGTGAGATACAGCCTAAAATCACTCAGTCCACCCATCCAAATGAAGGAAGTGACGTCTAATTTTTTCCATGACACATTTATTCCTATTTTGTCTTTGTCCTCAGATAACGATGCTAAGGTTTTCTGTGCGGAAAAACTCCATTCTGAGGTCAGTGGACACTCTAAAATATCCAAGTACCTACCAGTTTTCCAGCAAGGATTTTGCCGTATTAGAGGAGAAACCACTGAAATATTGCCCAGGGACAAAAAGTCACAAGGCAGGAAGGTGGGGAAAGTGTGGAGGGGTTGGCAAAGGGCTTCAGCACAAGGAGGCTGTGTGTGCTGTCTTAAACTTTGGGGGCTCCCAGCTGCCTTCTCTGAAGGCACAAGGCTACTCCTTGCCAGCCCCTCATCACAGTGGTCATGGCAGTGAAAACACTAAGAAAGTTAGGATTACAGTTATTCGATGCTCTGGGGCAATGGCCTGGGCATACCACGAGAAAGCAGAGTGAGAGCTGGGTAAGACTTCAGTGTGTTTTGATCAGAGGCAAGGCTAGTTTGAGGACATTATACTTCTATATTCAAGTCTTCCATGAGGATGACTTCTGGGGAGAACTGACCTCTTTCCCTTCCTGGATTTTAGTTGCTCAGATAGTGCCAAGCGGTGTGTGGGGGGTGCGGGGAGTGGCTGATGGAGGACCTTGACTGACGGCGGTGGAATGTGAACTCTGTGTTCCCCAACAGCTGGGTCTGGTGGCCAAATCTGGTGGCTGCACCTGCCCACTTACAGGTTCCTTTGGTCTGCATAGTGTTGGCCAAGAATCTGAGTTAGTTGTCAACACTTAAATGTCAGGTAAAATCATATTTCCAAGTCAGAAGATCTAGCTTCCCTGGGCCTGATTTCTGCATGGTCCTGATTATCTACGGCTGGGTTCCCCCTTCATAGGGGACATGTTTTTTCTTGTTCACCATGATTGCCACCATTCTCTAGTGTCCATCTTTTGCCTGATCTCAATCATTCATTCACAACCCATCTGGGCCTTCTAAAGTACCTGCTCTATACCATTAGGAAGCTTCTACTTAAAAATGAAGCAATGCCCTGGCTCAGTGGATTGAGTGCCAGCCTGCAAACCAAAGGGTCACCAGTTTGATTCCCAGTCAGGACACATGCCTGGGTTGCGGGCCAGGTCAGGTTCCCAGTGGGGGCGCATGAGAGATGACCACATATTGATGTTTCTCTCCCTTTCTTTCTGCCTCCCTCCCCATCTGTCTAAAATAAATAAATAAAATCTTTTAAAAAATGAAGCAAGACTCACTTGGTTCAAAATCATTCAGCAATGAATGCTTCTTGGGAACTTTAATGCTAACAACAGAGATATTCCAGGGAAAGGGACATAGAGATTTCCAGACTGCCTCATCTCAAGGACCAGGAGGTGAGGCCGCACAGTCATTCCCTTACTCCACGCATTTCTAGTCCACATGTGCACAGACTGGAAAGCCCATTTGAAAGCAAGGTCTGAGAGACCCTCTGACAACCTCATAGGAGGTGCCCAAAGAGTATATGACCATTATATTCTAGCTTTTCTTTTGATGTTATCTGCATACTTGGCTAATGGGTCCAGCTTTTGAACGAGTGAAATCTTAGAAAGACAAGATGCTTTCTTGCTTTAACAGTGAGTGGGGATAAAAAAAAACATAACAAAACAAAAATGAACTATAGCACTGTGAATGGTCTGGCAAAGCTCGGGATTATTTGTGCAGTTAATAAACTCTCCATGGGTGCCTTCCGCACTTCCCAGCTCTTGGGAATACTGTGACTTTCTGATCCCAACCTGGCATGTCCGTGAATTCCTCTTGTAAAATATCAACCACTTGTTCTGATAAGGAAATGCAAGTTCAGCTGAAGAGAAAATTATTTTAAACACTACTGACCACCTAAGAATTCTACCATTGGGCTTACATTCCATGATTTTAAAAATTTCTACCAAAAGATGCTTGCTAGTTAAATGCGGGTTTGTGGTTCTGGTAGGTCGATTGGTAGCTTGTGTGTGTGGCAGAATCTATCATTTTACACTAAAAAATTTATAACAATATTTTTCCTGTTACTTATAAGCATGTCTATTGACTTCTAGATTTAAGACACATAGGATGATTCTTAAAGTGTCTTTTCCCCCACAACACTTTGAAAACACACTGTTAATGCTAAAAGGAGTAGCTGTTGCCACCTTGATTTTCTGGTATTAATCTTTCCTCTGATCGACATTTTGACCCCTCACTACAGGGGGTTAACTGAAAAGATATGCACCAAAACACTTGCTTAAAAGAGGCATAGCCCTTTGTTTGGAGAGCAAGAATTGCTTATAATATTAACACTTCCTGTCCAGTAAAATACTGTGTTTTAAAAAATAAGCTACAATGTATAAAACCAAGGTCATTTCTCAGGAAATGTTCATGTTTTTGTGATTACAAAACACTGCATCTTGTAAAATATCTCTAGTTCTGTTAACTTGAGAAGTTAAGTACTAATGCTTATTATAAAACTGGTATGTCTCTTGGAATTGTAGAAGCCTAAGCAATGTTTATCTTGTCTTATTTGGAAAATTAGGTTATAATTGTTATTGTATTTCAGATTACATTCCAATACAACACATTACCATTGTGATTCTCAGACCCGCAAGAGAGGTTATAAAATATGAGATTGTCATAAAAAAAAAAGGATCTATTTACAAATCAAGACCACAAGTAAAAGTCCCACTCTGATTGCTGGTCCTATGAGAGATACACTTTTAAAAGCATCTAGACCAGTGATTTTCAAAGCAGTGTGTCGCAAGAATTTTTAAAACTTGCAATACCACCATTTTAGTCAGGGGCACTGACCTCTTGTCTTGTAGATTGTCAAATAAACAAAAAAATGACAACAGCCAACGTAACAATCGATGTCTGGTGTGAATGAATCAAAATTATACCATTTTTTTTTCCAGATTGGCAAAAAATAGAATATATTTTTGGTGTGCTAGAGAATTTTAGCAATTAGTTTATGTGTTCCATGAAATGAAAAAGGTTGAAAATCACTGATCTAGACCAGCAGTCCCCAAACTTTTTGGCACTAGGGACTGGTTTTTCCATAGAAGGGGCTGTGGGGGGAGGGTGAAGGAGTGGGGGTGGGCAGGAGACAGGAGGTGGAGCTCAGATGAGCTTAGCTCGTGGCCCTGTTTCTAATAGGCCACAGACGGGTACCAGTCCACAGCCTGGGGTTGGGGACCCGTAATCTAGACCATTGGATCTAGAGCTCAAAGTCAGTTGCAATGAAATACATTTTATACTTTCTTGCTGGATTGGTGATACAATTGGTACCCCAAAGTGCTGATTTCATTATATTTTCTGACTTGTGGTTCAACTAGTTACAAAAGAAACAGTTTCCATAGGGAGGAACCCTCAGGGAGGATCCCCACAGGTATAAGGAGCCGGAAGAGTGTATGTGTCCATGGCCAGGAGGGTTATTTTCTTAGAGGAAACCAAATTTGCAGTTGCCCCTCGTGCCCAGCACATTCTCCAAAATGATCCACACCCCCGTCCATACCCGCGAATCCTGCTGTGTTTCCACTCACTCGTGTGCACAGATTCTTCTTGGCGCTCACCCAGGTCACTGCTACAGTTGAAGTGGTCAAGAGAAATTCTGCAGGGTCATGAGAAAAAGCAGCACCTTGTCCAGAAAAGTCCGTGGAAGTTTGCTCCTTAACCTGTTCTCACAGCTTTAACGCTTTCCCCGGGGAGCTTCTGCTCGTAGCTAAGAACTCTGGACCTCTAAGAACCCTAAGAACCCACCAGTGATGGGAGGAAGGAGTGCCAAGGCAACATGTTCACAATTACATTTCGAGAAAGCCTTCCTTGAGTCTGTGGACACCCACCCGGGATGGTGCCTGTGGCCACAGCTCGGCCACAGGGAAACAGCCCTTCTCATAAAGCACTCCCCAGCCCCAGAAAAGTTGGTCCCGTCCACTTCATGTAACTTTGTCTTGAAATAACATCATGTTCATGAAAAAAAAATTTTTTTTCTGACTAGAAGACTCTGGAGATAATGTCTTTCTAATATTAAGCTCCTCCAGTTCTATTTTTCACATACCCTTTAATATTCCCTGAGGAAATGAATATTATTTATAGTATTTTGCTACTATTCTCAAGGCATTCTGTTCTAAATGTATAAGTCTTTCCACTTTTTTCTAAACATTCTCAAGGGAAAGCTCTGCTTTCGTTTCCATTGAAGTCTGCTGAAGGAGGCAGTGGGCTATTCCCACAGGTGTGGACACCTGATTTCTGCCCACTGCAGATGGCCACTCCCCCAGAGGGGCCCAAGGACAGCCACCAGTGGCTGCTCAGCACTGAGGGGTGGGAGCCAGGTGCCCATGGGCCTCTTGTGTTTCTTCTTGGTTCCCCATAGTCTTGTTACTCTCTCCAAGTTGTCACAGTGCATCCTACAACTTGGGTGAATGTCCTCTGGGAAGGACTAAGGCAGGGGTGTCCAACCTTTTGGCATCTCTGGGCCACACTGGGAGAAGAAGAGTTGTCTTGGTCCACACATTAAATACACTGTGACACGTAATCACAAAAAAATCTCATAATGTTTTAAGTAAATTTACGATTTTGTGTTGGGTCGCATTCATAGCCATCCCAGGCCACATGTGGCCCACAGGCCATGGGTTGGGCAACCCTGGACAAAGGCTTCAACTTACTGCCTGATAACTCTCTCTCTAACTGTGCTGTTATCTGGAGAATACCTGTCCATCACTATAAAATGCCTTCTTTGGAGGGAGATGAGACATGTTTTCTGAAGGAAGGAGTATCAAGGGAGAGAAAAGTCAATGCTACGAAGAGCCTTATTTAGAAATACTCTGGGACCAGAATCCACTGCATTGCATTCCTGTTGCAGACAGGTCTCTGAGGTCCCTGTGATGGATGGGGCTCTAGCTCAGCAGCCAGCGTGCTATGGGACACCCCTGCCCACCCACCACCTTCCCCCTGCACCGAGTGAGAGAACACAGAAGAGTGTGGTGCCCCAGAGATGGCACAAATAAATGTGGGGCTTAATTTGGCACTTTGTTTAGTTCCAAAAGATAACAAAATAGCTTTACATTAAAAAAATTTAGCTTTTACAATCAATGTTGTATATTGCAATTCACAGCTTGATGGGTGGCCTTCAAGAAATTGAATTCCTTTTTTTTCAAGGCCAGCCAGGAGAAGCTTGGTGGCCCTCTAGTTACTATATGCCTTCGTACAGGGTAGGGGTGTCTGCATGGTCAGGGAGAAGCCCTCATGTGGCGGGAGACTTGGGAGAGTATGTGTAAAGAAGGTGTTAGAAAGGCAAAGAACTCCCAGGGAAGGGCACGCAGCTCTACCTTCTGCTCACACCTGGGCACTTGGCTGAAATCCAGGCAGAGCTCAGAACTACTTATGCCTCATGTCTCTGTAGGACAGCCACAGAGCCTGGGCCCAAGTTTGCTCTGCAGCAAAGGTCTCTCCCTCCTTGTGTCCAAAAGTTCTCTGTGTGTTGGGGAGATAAATTCAGCACCTCATCATGTTAATCATTTTTGATCAGTGATACAATCTAAGAATCAAGAGCCAGGGAATTTTGCTGAAGAGAAAAACCTCTGCTCCAGGGTTGTACCCCAATCACCACTTAAGTACATGGTGAACCTGCTCAAATGGGTGATCAGCCCTGGACTCACTGGGCACTCCACCTACAGCTCAGGGCCCCAGCACCGGGCCAGAGCCCCATTTCACAGTGGATGGTGCCTGTAGGGGAAGCATCAGCTCACTGGGGAGGAGAAAAGACATGCTAGGGTAGAAGATGCAAAAACATTTCTCTACTTTAAAAAAATGACCTTTCTTGGCTAACCTCATAAATACTAAACATACATTACAGCTGATACCATGGCGAGTGCTGATAGAGCGTCATGATGCGAAATTAAATACATCTCTTTTTCTATTCTCTCAGAATGAGTGTTTTTACAGAACAAAAAATGAAGAAGGAAAATAGGATCTCTTCTAGGGAATAATGTTTAAAAAGTCATATGAGAATTTAAAAAAATCAAGTTGCCAAAATATAACCATATAGATTGTGGATATTACATTACAGAACTATATATATATATATCGTTCTGTTATCACTAGATTACTTCTTTCTACTCTTTAAACAAAGGTGTATGTATAATCTCTAGACGTATATTAAACTTTCCTCTGTGCAACCTTCTTTAATATTCCTATGGCTGATCCTAGGCTCCCGTCCTGCACAGTGCGTCCTATAAGGTGCTTGTACACTCTGCATAGGCGTAGGAGAAACAGCTCTCTAGCAGGGAAATCGAGAGGAGGGCAGGAATTTATAGGGCTTGGCAACTTCTCCCCTCTCCCCACACCACTACCACAAAAACCAACCAACCCACCGGGTCAGAAGGCCTAATAAGCAGAACACAGCACAAGCCCTGTCCTACTAAATCAAGAGCATCCTATACCAACATGCATTTTCCTTTCAGTGTTCTCTATGTCCCCTTCTGAGCCAAATTTTCAATGAATAGCTCCACTATTTTTACAAGAAGAATAAGGGTTTGGATCTTCCCTTTACCCATAAAATATTTAGATTATTCGTAAACCCATCTCCCAGACACACTAATGCATGAAACCTGCCCAAGTGCACGCAAACTGGAGGTTGGTTTGTTCACCTCATGGCTTTCTGAACAGGTGGAGAGGCGGAGGCTGTGCTCTGCTGTTTAAAGCAAATCTGCGGGGACAGCTTGAGTTCTTGATGCTTCTCAGACCAGACAGTGAGGAGTTTTGAGGGAAAGCTCGATGACCCATAGACCTGGCAATGACTTTGTCAGACATGCAGTGACACACATTTTTCAGCTGCGGTTCCTATCACATCACTGAAAGAAGCGTCAGGCTTACCCAGAGGGCTCCACGTGCCAGTTTTAGATTGAGTTGAGCAGGCAGAGGAGGAGTTGCTTGGGGAAGGCTTCTTACAGATCTCAGGAAGACTTCTAGGTGTTTCCCATCGGTGACAGCTGGATGTCCTGAGCTCAGCTTGGAGCTGAAGTCTGCTGGTGAGTTCAGTTAACCTCTTTTTGAGTTTCCACCATCCGGGGCCCTGCAAGCCCATAGCTGTACCATTTCGGGGCCGTTCTTCAAAACAAAACAAAACAAAACAAAACAAAACAAAGAAAAAGACATGGAAAAGATACCCAGAGTGCTGCCCCAAGAAGTCAACTGGAAACTGGAAAAAGACTATTCACACAAAAGCAGGTATCGTTCTTTGTACAAATGCTACAGAATCACATGTAGCTTTTTTTGTGCCAACCCTACCGCCCACAGTCCCCCCGCCCCAGAAATGGCATTTTTCAGAAAGCTTATCAAAATATGCCTCCTTTCTAGGTAAAATGGGCTTTGTTGATTCCATTGCTATGGAAGTCCACAGTTTTCAGACCTAGACACATAGTAAAGCAAATTGACTTTCCTTTTCACACACAAAAAATCAGTAACAGCTGTTCTAGGCGGGACTCCGAACAGACCAGTGACTGTGTGACTTATTTTTTGCTGTAATTCCACCAAGGCTCCTGGAATTGTTTTCCTGGGCTCCAGATGCATTTTGTTCAGAGGGAAGAGCGCTTTCCCAAAAGCTGCAGTGGGAGACGAAGGTGGGGTGATCCGCAGTGGCTATGACCCGGTGGCCATGACTCAATTACTGCTATCCCTCAGGTCCCTCAGTCCAGGAAGCGCTGGCAGGCCTTCTTCCAACGGCAGGCCGTGCACCACAGGTCTCGGTTCTCCATGCCATATACCTTCCGGCATTTCTTGCCTTCTCCCCGAGGCTTCCTGTGAACATGTGAGGACAGCATGGTCAGTGGGAGGAACTCAAAGGGCATTCCACTGAGGACTCAAAATCCCTTAAAAGTTGGAGAAAAGAAGCTAGGAAACACAGCAGCGTTCTCTCCAGATCAGGCTTTCACATACGTAGGGTGATTATCCCACCATTGCCCAGGGCTGCTGCAATTGGCTTCTCTAACCCTTAAGCTTCTACTTGTCCACTTGCGGACATGATATTGGCCACCTGCACAACATCAAGTTAAAGACGTACAATGAGAAAGACCAGCAGAGAGCATTACTGTTCCAAATTTGTAAAGATGGGCTTTCAAGTGCTCTCTCTTTCCTCAAGTGTCTAGCATCCCGGTTAAGGGAAACCCAGGAGGTGCTCCTTGGTCTGGATTAGAAACTCCATTTTGTAGTTAATTTAATACAGCAGTTAATGCAACATGGCTTTAAGTAGACCCAATAATCACCATGGCTTATTCTCTAGCAAAACTTACTGCAAACTGCTACAACAAAGCAACAACAATTTTTCCCTCATAGTTAATGGATGGGGAAAACCGTGGGAACAAAAGAAAGTGTGTCTCATCCATTACAGGGAAATTTTAGGGAAGGTCTTATCTCTGGTTTCTCTTTCTTTGTTTCAGTTCTATGTTTCAGTTACTTTCCTTGAGATGAGGCATTTCATACCTTAGGCTGACCATCCCCCTGGGCGGGGAGGACAAGACCGTGTGACCGTGCTGTCTCTGTTCTCCTGCGCCCACAGGATGGTGATGTGTTGGTGACACCTGGTGAGGACATGGAAAACAAAGTTGATGGGCCATGTTCTCTGCGCCATACCTTTACTTAGCTTTGCGATGTGGGCAGTGGTCCTTCTCCATTAGAAATGGAGGTGAAGTGTGTCCTTCACAGAAACCACGTGTTGAAATAGATGCAGTGATGCTCACAGCAGAATTTAAATGCATCTCCAACAGAAAAGACCCAGCAATTAATACCTTAAGAATCTTCATGACTTCATATATGTGCATTCTAATTTGCCCATAGTAACATATTTTCATTTGAATAATGTTTTCTTTTTTTCTTTTTTTTAAATTTAATTTTAATATATTTTATTGATTATACTATTACAGTTGTCCCATCTCCTCCCCCCACCCCTCTCCCTGCACACCTCTTCCCCCCACACTCCCCCTCTTTAGTTCATGTCCATGGGTCATATATATGAGTTCTTTGGCTTCTACATTTCCTATACTATTCTTAACCTCCCCCTGTCTATCTTCTACCTACCATTTATGTTTCTCATTACCTGTACCTTCTCACCCTCTCTCCCTACCCACTCCCCTGATAACCCTCCATGTGATCTCCATTTCTGTGATTCTGTTCCTGTTCTAGTTTTTTGCTTAGTTTCTTTTTGTTTCTGTTTTAGGTTCAATTGTTAATAGCTGTGAGTTTGTTGTCATTTTACTGTT
>VMDR010028443.1:0-13146 GCA_007922815.1 Macrotus californicus
ATGATACTTCCTCACAGTGACAGATGCAAAAGCGTTATTCATCAAACAGTATTTTCAAGCATACTTCTCATTATTCTTTCAAGTATATAAACATAGGGAAGCCCTATACTCTTTCTACAACATAAAAAGAATTGAAGACGTGCTACAGTTCTTGACCTGTGTGCATTTGGAGTTTAAGGACGGGGTCACCATATTTCACATGAAGTTCTCTCTTGTTCTTTTCCCTTCTCCTTTCTCCCCCACACCAAATACATAACTGTAGTTGGTCTGATGCTAAATCAAGGTAAATGAGACGTGACCTATTAAAAAGGAAATGAATAATTTGAAAGAGGGGAAAATTGCATTCCTGGCTAGAGGCATGGATGTCATGGTTCGAATGTGTAGGTTTATTCTACCACTTCACTAGATGATTTTGCCTTTTGGGTGGCATGTCTTCCATCATCCAAATTACCTCATGAAGTCAACAGAGTAACTCAAACCACGTTGCGGTGCTATCTACTTTATGTATTTTTTCAAGGTGCTTTTTAATGGGTTCTTTTAAATTAATAGATGTATATATAACAGACCCCGTCTTTGAGGGGTCCCTGGGAATAGTTCTTATTAAATTCCCTAAAACTTGATCTAAATCAGGAATTAAATGACCTATGTGAGCAGGCACACAGGTCAATGTTTCATGGGCAAAACTATTAGTAGGGTCCCTAAGTCCCAGTGGAGCCAGCCTGTGGTGTGTGGAGGGGGAGGTGAGTCTGGGAAGCCATGCTCAGGAAGCCGCCCCAGGCAGTCCCTTCATGTCCTTGGGGCTGGCCTGAGTGGCACAGGACTCACCCAAGGAGGCCCGTCTCTACAGGCAGAGCAGAGTCAGAAGACAGAGATACTTTGGCTGCAGGACCAATAGAACATTGTCTATGGTAGTCTATTGGATGTCAGTGACTGACATTGATCAGGCGACTCACGTAGAAACCGAAGAGAATTTACTAGCTTACCAAGGCAGACAGTTCCTTAGTCTCTGTGTCCTTTGTCACTGTCTTGCAAATTGCTACCTCCTAGTCACTGCACAGCTTTTTGCTTCCTTTTCTCTCTTTTCACTTATGAAGAGTCCGATGTAATAGAATCATCAATATTGTCTCCACATGGAAGGAATAGTTCCTACTCTTTCTAGCCCATCCAGCGTGGTGTTGAGAGTCGTTGCAAACACACCTTCTTTGCTATGATGGAAGCCAGCGTTAGAAAGCAGGCTTTGGTCGTGGAGTTTGGCCAGCGCTGCCGCTCGCAGGTGGCACACAGAGGGGCTCCGTGAGTGCTGCAGTGCGGTGAGCGCTCCTTTCCATGAAGGAGTCCTTAGGGTTCCTGCTTCTCTGCTACTTAAAGAGCTAATGTATGAAATCCAGAAAGAAAATGTACTTGCAGGCATCTTACCAAACCTGCAGTTGAAAAGCAGGTACTGAGCTGCCTGTGATAGGCAAAAGCAAGGGGCAAGGGAACCTCCGAGTCTGCCATTTCTCAGCTTTAGACCATAGTAGTATAAAGTTTTGTGGAAGCCAATTCTCTTAGAAAAAGGACTCAATTAGTAAAGTATTATCAAACAGCGACACTTTATCCTTGATATATAGATGTCCCTAAGTTTTTCAGAAGTTGAGAAAGAACATATTAAGAGCCTGGCATTTATAGAATTTCTAAACAGTACAAGTCACTGCCAGAGATCATCACATCTAAAATCGTGTTTGCAAATTGGAAGCGTAATGTAAGCATTTAATGTTAATGATTCCCATCATCACAACCATGATTAAAATGCCTCATCTGTACTTTTGCTCACACAGAGATGTTTGCCTTGGAAAAATGCCTGCTGATGACTAAGTTCTGAAATATATAGGTCTGAGCTAGATTTGGATGTGTTCTCTCTCTCCTTCTTTTCATGATTAAACACAACAACATAACAGCTTTGGGGACCACTTATAATAATTCAAAACTGGAAACCACGGAAATGTCCCGCAGCAGATGAGCGGATGAGGAAACTGTGATCCGTGCGTGTAATGGGGTATTACTCAGCGGCAGAGAACGACAGACTACTGATACTCGGGAACGTGCATGAGTCTCAGAAACATTCTACTGCAAAAAAAGAAAAGAAAAGAAACAGATACAAGGGAGTATGTGAAATTGTAGAAAAAGCTAAACTAATCTGTAATGAGAGAGGGCAGGATCAGTTGGGGGCCTGGGACCGGGGCGGGAATTGCCGGCAAAGGAGCACAGGTGAACTTTCCGGCAGCGGAAGGCTTCCACACCACGGCCACGGTCATGAGGGTGTATGTTCAGCAAGATGTATCCAACCATACACTTAAAACAAGTGTTTTATAGTCTGCGAATTTCTCTTAGTAACGTTTTAAAACAAAAGCTGACCACGACATCAAAAACGAAAACTTAGCCCTGGGGTGCTTGTTTGGGCCATCGAATGAGTCTGCGGTCTGATAGGACCCTCAGCAAATGTTAGTCATGGCCATTTCCAGGAGTGCGGTTTGGGGGAAAGGCATGAGGGGAAGGTACTTTCTTTTGTTTTGTTTCGTTTACTTTGTACCCTTCCCATAGGTAGGTATTACTTTTGTACTGATGAGAAGAAAAAAGGGGGAAAAAAAGATAAAGTCCCAGGTAAAATAATGGTACACCGAGAGAAGCCACCCCTTGTTCCTAATGTGCTTACTCTTACAGTTTGGGTGGAGCTATGTGTGCAGCTGTAGTGCGGTTAAATTAACACCAGACTGCAGCTGGCAAGGGGGCAAGCTTCTATAAGACCCCCTGTGTGGAGGCTGAGGTCTCATCATCTGAATTGGGGGTGTTTATGGGGCACAGCTTCCCCAAGTGGGAAATAAAGATGGGACAGCCATGTAGAGATGGGAATAGCTAGGTGGGGAGGTTATGCCAGCCCCACAGAGACAGGGTCCTAGAGGCCTTGGGACTTCCTACAGAGCTTCACTGATTTAACAGACATTCTGTGTTCCCAGCCTCCACTCCCCAGGGTTTTTAGTGTTTCTTTTTTTAAAAAGTGCTAGCCCATCTCAGTGGGGTTAAAAGGAACCAACCCCCCCCCGCCCCCCCCCCCCACACACACTCTTTCTGTTGTTTTATTTGTTTTTTCATCGAGTTCAGAGAAAAGGAGATCTGGGTGCCCTAGATGGCCAGACATTGTGGTGACTGAAGGCATGAAAATGAGGAGCAAAGAGCCAAGGCTGCTGAAACAGACACCCCCACCCACCCCGGCAGTTCTTTTTCCAGGATTTTCTATGAAAACGTTGGTGGGGGGTGCTTGGTTATAATAACATATACCAAACAGAAAACAATAATTTAAAGATTAGCCTGCACTGCAGTGTGCCTTTCCACATGGCAAGAAGCAGGTTTGGTTGGCCAGTGTTTGCTGGGGTGATTTAGAGAGGCCTTTGAACAGCGATGCTTGTGGTCCAGCAAGGGCCTGTGACTAACTGACCTGTCTGTGTACAGTCCACTTCGGAAACAGAAACTTCCCTGGTGGCATGGGAAAGAAAACACCAGCCTAATCCTGAAAGGGTAACTTTAAACCAAAGCCCAACCAAGACAGAGAGCAGGAGAGAGACTGCCAGCTGAGCGAGACCAGAAATAAAAGTCCCATTGTCCTAGCTGAGGCTGGCTCACAGGCACCCGCTCCCGCCTTGCCTGGCTTGCCCTGCACGCTGACACTTCCAGTACCCAAGAGAGCACATTCCAGAGGCAGGCAGTCTTCACCCGAGATGTAGCTGGAGGAGACATCACACTGGAGGTGTGGGGGTGTTGGGCAATGGGGTGGGGGGTATGACATGGAAAATCATTAAACACTAATGGAGCCAACCTCGAACCTGCCAGAACACAGGAATGACACATTTGGGAGTGCTGAGTCCATGGGAGGAGAGCAAGGGTAGACTAAGAATAAGGAAGTTGAGCAGGCAGAGCTGTCCCAGCTCAGCTAGAGCTGAGGACAGAGAGCATGCCTCCAGGAGTCAGCTTGGGTCCTAGAAGATTTTAGTGGTCTTCAAGGCCCACTGGGACAGCTGTCCGTTAGCCGAGCGCTAGCAGCAGCTCACCTTTGAGGGCAGGGGTTATGGCAGCTTGGGCGCAGGAGACCCTTGCTTTGTAAAGATACATTGGAAAAAGCTCCAAGGTAAAGATTTTAAAGTAAAAGAGTGGGTAGACCGTTGACAGAATGGCAAAGTGGAAAGAGGTTGGGATGGAAATCGAGAGCGATGACTTTTAGCCCGTGATCCCGGCAAGTCACCTGCCAGCTTTGGGTTTAACATCAGTTAGAGTGAAGGCATTGGGCCCTGCATGTGCCATTCACTCTTGGTCTGGAATTCTGGATTCACTGAGCATGTGCCTCTGGGGTCTAAAGGAAGTTTTTGTTTGTTTAAAAAATGTTTTATTGTTGTTCAATTACAGTTGTCTCCATTTTTCCCCCTTTACTCTCCCCTGCCCTACCCATCCCCCACCTCCCACATTCAAACCTTGTCTCCACCCAGACTCCCCCCTTTGTCTTTGTCCGTGGGTCCTTTATACATATTCCTTGACTTGACCTTCTCCTTTCCCGGTTATCCCCTCCCCCTTCTCTTCTGATCACCTTCAGTTTTCCATGTCTCTGGTTCTGTTTTGCTCACTTGTTTGTTTTGTTGATTAGATTCCACTTATAGGTGAGATCATATGGCGTTTGTCTTTCACCACCTGGCTTATTTCACTTAGCATAATTCTCCTTCCCTCTTCTCAACCCATTCTCGGAACTACTCTCTACAGATCTCCAAGGACACCCAAGTCCCCTAGCTGGGAAATCACCCTATTCTGTGCCTGGACCCATTCATACCAGAAGTCTCAACCCTCAAACTGGATGAAGAGAGGGGAGTGCAGCTCAGAGAGCTTAAGGGTTGTGAATGTCAGAGAGAGAAGATGCTGCCACCATGGCGACAGGGGCCAGGGATCAGGGTGTGGGCATAACGAAGACAGAAGACTTTGCAGCATTGTACTCTGGGTCCTCCTTCCTCATCTTCAGCTAGAAGAATTAAACTGACAGTTATTCCCAGAACTTAAGAACATTCTTAAAGCATGTCCCCCATTACAAATGGGCTGCATTCCGAGAGGACTTGTCAATCTAGGCGTGGTTATCAATGTGCCGGCAAGAAGTGCCTGGGTCAGCATTCAAGCCTGGGTTTTGACCTCAGCTTTGGCTTTAACTGGTTTGGTAGGTAGTCTTGCTAGACTCAAAGGACCTGTCTGAGCCTCAGTCTCCTCATCTATAAAGCAAAGGGCTGTCAACATCTACAAGCTGAACCCTGAGGAGATCCAGAAGAACTACAAATACTTATTATTCAAGGTGAATGGCAAATCTGTGGTTGGCCTCTTCTACGTGCAGTCAAAGGTGGTCAAGCAAAGGAGGGCCCTGATGAGGAACCCAGAATCCAGGCTGAGGAGGGTAGAGAGGAAGGTCAGATGCCTGAAACCTGACCTCTCATCTCTTTTCACCTCATGCCACCCAAACCTGTAACCTCTAATTATTTTTTTTTAAGTGAGGGGTTGGGTGACATGACCTCTGACAGTCCTTGCTGACATTCATGGATGCGGAGCATGAGCCATCTTTGATGCATGTGCTCTCCTATTTTCTCATCCCTGTCGCCTTGCAGAGGCAGGACTGGTGGGAACCAGAGCTCAAGGCCATGAGAGTGAGGCAGAGGCCTTGGTGGAGCTGCCGGGAAGCCCAGAGTCTGTTCCCCTGCTGCGTGCCCTCTCCCAGCAGCACAGCCAGGCAAAGCAGAGGGCAGGCTGGCTTCGTGCGTGTGCAGTATTAGAAGGGCCCCACACCTGGTTTAATGCTCTGCTGTTGCCATCTTAAAATGTTCAATAATTTTTAAACAAGGGGTCCTGCATTTCAGTCTAACAAATTCTGGCAGGAAGACTTGCCAGTGCACAGCTTCCTGGAGCAGGAGCAGGTGCAGACAGATCTGGCAGGGACCCTGTCTTCAGGGGACCCCAGGTGCCAGCTCCACAGCCTGAGGGGCAAGAGGTCCACAGAATGTGTGGATGTGGCCAAATATTCAGGTTTGCAAACACGCAACAGTGAAAATATGCTTGTCATTCTTATGCAGGGAGCTTTTTTAAACAATAAGCACAAACAAATGTACATATCCAATATGAGTGGATATGCACATGTGTATATGTGTGTGAGTACATATATATAATACATATACATATATATGCATATACATATACATGCATATATACACACACACGCACACACAGAAAACCTTAAAATGGCCAAAGACCTTGAGCAATTTATGGTCAATAATGAATCAAATATCAACTTGCATATGTTTTGCACTGAGTAAGTTTTCTAAACCAATTCATTTGAAAACCCTAGTAAGACAGTTAGACTTACAGAGGTGACTTTTAAGGAGAATACTATGGAGGAATCAGGGCACGAACCTGGCTTAAAACTGTCAGAATTTTATGTCTCATCCATGCTCTGGTCAGAGGGAGTTACATGTTCGTCACTATCATTGTTTTCCAAAGGAAGTACATGCCATGTGCACTATTTGGATATTACAGACATGGCAGGATAAGAACTTAGTCTCATATTCACCTTTGTGTCTCTCACAGAGTCTAGCAGTATGCCAGCATAGAAGCTGTTAAATGAATGTTTGCTGAATGAATGTTCATCTCCAAGCAATCAGAACGTTTTCCTACAAAAAATGACACATTTGATAATGGTGGATGAATGTATATTTAGCTATGTAAAAATATCACAGATTAGCAGAATTTGAAACAACAAAAACCCCTTGACCACTATATAGTCCAGTCCTCTCATTTCATAGATTAGAAAACTGAGTCTCAAGGAGGCTAAGTTATCTGAGGTCACTGAGCTGATCTGCACCAGGACCTAGCTCCTCCGACATCTAGGTGAAGGGAATTTTTCCACTGATCTACTGAGCCTTGAGAATCAGGAAGCATAAATAAAGCACCTTTGGTGTTTGCTCACTGCTTATATATAGTCTTCCTAACCCTTCATTATGGAGGAAAACTCAACTGTTTTAATTGCCACCTGCAAAAGGACTTCACAGTCCATTACAGTTGTTTTTTGGCAAGCCTCTATGAAAGACAATTTGAGATCTAAGGCAAAATGGGAGGGAAGAAAGGTCTAATAAAAGCTCTTTATTTGTAGATTGGAATTAAGTGTTCTGTGTCCAAGCTATTGGCTTTCTCCTGACTTTAGGGTTGTCGTTTTAACACCAGCAAGCAGAAAATTGGAGAGTAGGAGCACCAATCACTTGGTCCTGCCACGTGACACCCCTTCAAACCTAAAGGAAAGGTAAAATTTTGCTTGCTCAGAACAACTCCAAAACTACCTCAGTTCCATTCACATCTAGGTATTGAGAAAGGAATGACAGTTATTTTGTGTCACCAAAGTGTTTACTCCTTTGCGTGATTCCTTAAAGGTGAATTTCTAAAACGGAGCACTCTGGGCACAGGTGGCCAGTCAGATGCGCCCCCCTCCCCACCCCGAGCCCCAAACAGCAATCAGCTGGGCAGAACTGACATCAGATGGCTGCTTTCAGGGAGGGTGGAGAAGTGACCAGACAGCGTTAAGGCTTAGCCAGGAAATTAGTGAGGTGCAAATTGCATGGTGGTGGCTGCAGGGCAAGAGGAAAATTGCAGGCCACTGCCTGGAGAGAGAGAGAAATAGCAGGGTGGTATTTTGGGGCCTGGAGACAGTGAGCCACTGAGCATGCTCATCCTTGCCTGAAACCACACACACAACAACAACAACAACAACAACAACAACAACTTTTTATGGAAGGACAATATACAAACAGAAAATTGCAGAAATCATAAAGCTCAACAAGCTTTTATAACCCTAACCACTAACCTGCAACCAGATCAGAAAGAGAACACACCCTCAAGTCCCCTTCCAGTCATCCCTGCTCCAAGGGGAACTGCTATTCTTATTTGGCCTTGTCTTTTAAAAGTAAGCCAAGTGGCAGCTGAGGAGGAGACAGTGTGGTGGACTTTGTCCAGATTCTTCCCACAACTCCATAGCTGCAGATCCAGCCTGGCAGCCTGCTGGGCCCTAGCAAGCCCAGCAGTGCCTTTGGATCACAACAGGGTCAGATCAGGAGAGGAGGGTGGGCAAGGCGTCCAGGAGAGGAGGCCTGAACACAAGAACCCAAAGGCGACAAGACCAGAGACCTGTCCGAGGCCCCTCCTGCCCAGCTGAAGGGCTGGTCTCTGCCCTGCCAAAGGCGGGCAAAGGTAAGACTCCAGTCTCCACTCAGCGTCAGGTTCTTAGTCATACTTGACAGCATTGGGCTGTTCACATAGGGCCTCTCCTGTTTCTTTTTTGGTGTTTTTGTGGGTTTTCTCTCATTGTAGGCTCTCCGACTTGCCTTATAGTGGTCAACCATTCTGGGAGAGGAGGACAGGCCGCTTTGCTCTGCCGGCTTCCTGTCAGACAGCAAAGTCAGGCCTCCATGGCTTGGCAGCTTCCACACTCATTCTTGTGGCTGGAGTCACGGCTGGTTTTGCTTAGTTTGCCACCTGGCTCCAGTAGACCACTCTGCCTCGAGTTGGACACTGTTTCTGAGGAGAATCAAGCATGTTTTAAATAGGTTTTATGGTCTGGTTCCGCATTTTGGCTTGGCTTCCCTCTGGCACACAACACTCTCAGCGCTTGAGCTCACGCTTATACCTATGAGGGAGAGCGCATTTCGACCCGGGCATCCAAAATAGCAGCAAGATTTTTTTCTATACTTTCAGTGGAGCGGTGAAGAGAGGCTTATATTATCAGGGGAGGAGATCTGTCCCAGTCATAATTGCATCCTTGGCTTGGGGAAAGAATTGTCTCTCCCCTTGTCTCTCTTGGCCCACTTCCAGGCACTCCTCTACTCACTGCACTTCAGCTGCCTTGGCCTCACCATGTTTCTCTTCTTGCGAAGTCCACCCAAGATCTCTTAGATGTCAAGTCCAACAAAGACTTTGTAGTCCTAATCTTAAATTAGCCTGTGGCAGCAGTGGCATGGTTGACCTCTCTGTCCACCATAACATTTTCTTCTTCCTTGGCTGCCAAGAGGTCATGCCTTCATGTTATTCTCTGCCTCTCAAGTTCCTCTAGTTCGACCTCTTCTTCTCCCACTTCTCTTGGTGTGTACTTTCCTAAGGTCTGTCCTCAGCTCTCTCAGACTCTGCACCCTTCTCCTGGGCAACCACATGCCTCCTCATGGCTTCAACTTTAGATCTACATCTGTTTCCGTAAAGTGCCAGCCTGACCACTGGCCTCTCCATGGATGCTCTGTGCCTATAGCAACTGCTGTCTACTCTAGCTGCATATGAGAGTCACGGCCGCTTTAAAAAGAAAAACACCCATGTCTGGGCTTGACCACCTGAACTATTGATTTATTTATATGGATTTAACTGATAAGAATGAGTCCTGAACATGATTATTTTGAACTGTCTCCAGGTAATTCTAATGAGCAGCATCAGAAACTAGGACACTGAGGTCCAAGGCATGCATATGTAGAGAGCTGAAGTGCTTTGGAGAGGACTCTCTTTACATCCTTGTCCTAGACCCTCTTCCAGTAAAATAAAATCACAGTGCTGATCCTCAGACTTTTCAAACCCATTTTTAGGCATGAACTGATTAATCTGTAGCCCCACTGGGAATCAGAAGTGATCCTTGGGCTAGAGACAAAAAACTGAGGCTGAGGGACAAGACCTTGAGAAGATCAGTTCTCCACCCCTCCACCCCTTCCCAAACAAAAAAACCCTGACCCTGCTTGACATCTGGAGCTGCGTTAGGGTGTTTTTTAAGACCTCGAGCTCTGTTTTGCATTCTATCAAGTGCTTCTGACTTCTCTCAATGCCCTGAGATTCTCCAGCTACAGAATGACCAACCAGCCATGAGCAGAAGGGTTGTTAGGAGATGTGTTTCTAAGTGTAGCACTAGAAACTACTAGATGAGTCAGGACAACCCTAAGCCTCACTCAGTGTTCCTAACTACCAAAACAGGGGCAGCAATTCCTACTTTTAGAGAAGGCATGAAAAGCAAGTGAGAGATCATGAAGATGATAAAATATTGTTATTTGTATTCTAATTTAATCCAGAATTGAGTTTATTTACACAGGAGTCTTAAATAACCATAAAATTTGTGTGTAGGAAGCAAATTTAGAGAGAATCCTGTCCAACCACTTTGTTTTACAGAAAAGATGAGTGAGGCCCAGAGGTTGAGAGCCTTGCCCAAGATAATACTGCCAGCCAGCTGTAAGGTTTCCTAGTTTCGAGCTGATTTCACTCCAGACTTCCCCAGGGTCCATACCATAACCATGTGGCTGGGCTGAACCCTCATGCATCATCTTTCCAAATAGAGCACTCTGTCTAGGGCCCAGCCTCGTTTTGTGTCCTATCTTTTCCAAAGGAAATCAAAGCTATTCTTGTCCCCTTCTCCCATTCTGCTTCCTTCTCTACCCTGTAGATGGTCTGAGGTCCTCTGCCTGCAGCTGCCAAATGTCTGTGGCCTTCCTATCTCTGCCTGCTATAACCTTAGGGTGTCTCTCCAGTGGGATAAAATTTTGGGAGTATGGGGAGAAGTATTAAAGTTAGAAGGGACTCAACCCAGAGAGTCTGGATACTTGTTGTCTGGCACCAGAGAAACCTATTTTTGACACCAGGATGACCTTGAACTAAATATAGATCCTTATAAAGCCTCAGCTTTCTTGCTTGTGAAATGGGCATCATAATGGTACCTACTTTGTGTGGTTGTTGGGAATTAAATGAGAAAATGTCCCTAAACAGAGGTTTTCGAACACGATTGCACATCACAATGACTTGGGGAGCTTAAACACACACATATACACACACACTGATGGCTGGGTCCTACCCCTGGAAATTGTCATTTAACTGCCCAAGGTATCTGGATTTTAAAAATTCCCCTAAGCGAGAAAGGGAAGAAGTGCCCACTCCCTTCTATAGGCTTGCAGGTACCATCCCCAAAGGGAGACTGCTTGGATTAGCCCTGCCAAGTCCCAGATACCTTGCCTTGCTGAGCTCAGTTACATCAGGGAAAGGGAGAGTGGCTCAGAGCTGGGACATTCAGAGTATGAGCCCCTTGAAGGCTACTGTCTGGGACCTGGACAAAGTACTTATGCCCCTCCTGCAGGCTGGGTCAGCATCACCCCCACTGGAAACACTGGTAACACCCCCAATGGGAGACTCTTTAGATCTGTCTCCCTGAGCCTGGGGCAGCTGAGCTTGCTCCTACAGAGGGGATGGGTGGTAGCACCCAACCTAAGCCTGCAGCAAACCCCTCTAACTGGAACTAGAGTTGGAGACTCTGGCAGAGACTGAGTAGTTTGGCCCTAAAGTAGGGACCACTTTCCCCTCATTGAGTGCTTAACTACATGATCCCCAAGTAGGGGAGCCACTTACATTGTCCTCTTGGCCCACATTGCCATGTCCTACCTGTGGAAGGGTCTGTGATTTGTGGCCAGCTTGGGCCCACTCTACAGTCTTTCTTCGGAAGGCTTTGAAGGGAGACTGGGCAACATTAGGAAGTGGTGGAGTAGCTGACAGGTAGAGGTGGACCTCAGGAAGCCTCTCTCCTTTTATAGATCTGCCACCAGCTCTAACCTGGAGGAAGCTAATCCCTATACACAGATTGGCCCCTCCCATGCACACCTAGGTCCAGCAGCCACAAACACTGAACAGTGTGGTAGCTCCAGAAAGGTAGCCCTAGGCTGGTTATACACAATGTCTGACATTGACTAGTACTTGAACCCCACCCAAGTGGACACAGAACCAACAAGACCAATAGTGGGCTTCAGGCCACACAAGAGCTCAAACCAACTAGCCACACAAGCAGCACACCCAAAGGAGGATTCCAGCAGGCATCAGACCCTGCTGGGAACAACTCTGCCTTGGGGGCACCCCTGCATATCATCCCATACATGGTGATTGAGGTTTACCTTTATAATCAACCAGCCTGAAGGGTTAACTCCACCCACCAAGGGCCAACAGCATTCAAGACTCAACTAAAATAGGAGGGTGCACATAACCCACAAGAATCATTCCATGAGCAAGGAGCTCAGGTGACCTAGAAGACTGTGTTACTGAGCCCAACAAGATACTTCATCATAAAGCCACTATAACAAGTTTGGGAGTCATAGCAGATCTACCTAATACACAGAGACAAAATGGGGAGACAAAGAGATATGCCCCAAATGAAAGAACAAGAGAAATCCCCAGAAAAAGAATTAAATGAGACTTCCGGCCAAGATGGAGGCATAGGTAGACACACTGTGCCTCCTCGCACAACCAAAAAAAGGACAACAAATTTTAAAACAAAAAACAACCAGAACTGACAGAAAATCGAAACATATAGAAGTCCGACAACCAAGAAATTAAGAAACATACATCCAGACCGGTAGGAGGGGCGGAGAGGACTCGCGTGGCGGGGCAGTGGCTGGCGGATCCGGGAAAGGCGAGGCTGGCCAGCACAAGCGGCGGCTGTGGACCGGGCATCCCACTCCCTTGTGAGGTTAAATTGGGAGGAACAACTAGGGAGCGAGACAGACCCCACAACCCACAGTTCTAGCAGGGAAATAAAGCCTCAAAGCCTCTGATTGAAAACTCCTGTGGGGGTTGAAGTGGCGGCAGCGGGAGAAACTCCCAGCCTCACAGGGGAGCTCGTTGGAGAGACCCACAGGGTCCTGGAGCGTACATAAGCCCTCCCACCGGGAATCAGCACCGGAACCAGCACCAGAAGGGCCCAATTTGACTGGGTGGCATGGAGGGTCACTGAAGGCCGGCAGAGAGCAGATCAACTGCCATTGTTCCCTCTCAGTCCCCTCCCCCACAAACAGCATCACTACGCAGCAACGTGGCCGCCCCATCCTGGTGAACACCTAAGGCTCCGCCCCTTACTACGTAACAGGCGCGCCAAGACAACAAAAATGGCCCAAATGAAAGAACAGATCAAAGCTCCAGAAAAAATGCAACTAAGCGACAAAGAGATAGCCAACCTATCAGATGCACAGTTCAAAACACTGGTAATCAGGATGCTCACAGACTTGGTTGAATTTGGTCGCAAATTAGATGAACAAATGAAGGATACGATAAGGA